>CM035159.1:90133876-90275396 GCA_020205615.1 Panax quinquefolius
CTTTAATTTACGTTGGAATCTCTCTTTCTTTTTTTTTTTTTATTTCTTTGATCTCTTGTACATGTTTACAAACATCAGTATTAACTACAAACTTTAATTTTTGTAAATTAGAAAATATATCTATATGTGCTCAATTTTAATTTCAAAAATTATAAAAAAAAAAAATTGGGCATTTGTTTTGGGAGACAGACGAGTATATATAAGACTTGACAAAGAATAAAAAATATAAATAAAATTTTAATGCCAATTAAAGTGACGTTGCATCTTACTCTTCTTTTTTATAAATTCATTTTTTTTAAAAAATTAAATAAAATAGGGATAAAATTGATATTACATTAATATGGGTCAAACTAACTTATTAGGAATGACTTATAAGTCATTTTAAATAACTTTATTCTGCTTTTAGTTCATAAAACATAATAAATTTTTCTTCATCTTTTATGTTTTCTCTTAGAATCGAGAGTATTATAATTTACTTTTATAATATATGTTGAAAAAGGAAAAGATATATATAAAGACCCCAACTTATTATAAATAAAATTGAATTTTCTCTATTTATTATTTTGAAATAGTAAGGGTTGATTTGATTAATGTGGTTAATTATGGGTAAATTGTGCAAATATTTCAAATAAGCAAGTGGTTATAAAATATTCATTGATTGTTGGGGAATATTAGTTGGTCGTGGAATATTCTTCTTTGTAGATCCTTGTGTGGGCCCCATAACTGAAAAGCGATTGGATGAAGAAAAGCGATAAGTATAAGTTATTATAAATAACGGCGTAGTTATTCTGAATTAATCTTATTAAAATACCCGTTGGTTAAAAACACACGAAGATTAGCGGTATTGCACTAATTATTGATTCTTACGTAGAAGGCACTACTCAATAATTGTTACAGTAATTACTATTTAATATTTTATTGATTCAATAATTGTTGTGTTGATATTTTATATTATTATTGTTTCAATAATTATCACTACACAGTATTTTCATTATCAGATCAATAATTCATATTATTTGAATAATATTATTAGATAACATTATTGGCAATGTCTAGAAAGTTACATCAAGGAGAGGTTTGGTCACCTAATTGCGCTATGATGGGAGAAATCCTTATTGAAAAGCCCCTCTTTCCTGGGAACGACTGGTTGCCAGTATTGTGATTCTATAATATTATTTGTGAATAATTAATTATTGATTTATATAATAAGGAAAATATTCATTTTATGTGGATATAGATGGAGAAAATTTTAAAGTGACAATTGTTGAAAATTGATATTTTATCTTTTCTGATAAAATAATTCATTTAAATATATTATTATATTTTAATAATATAATAATGGTGATATTTTTACAATGAATGTGGGATATATGAATATTTGAGAAGGAAGAGTATTTTTGTTACAAAAAATGTTTAAAACATGTTTTTCATGTTTGTGGGCCCCATTTATTTATTGAAAATTTGATTATAGCACAATAAAATCGCCTGGTTTGTGGATTTCGGTCAACTTCTGTTTGGAATTTGGAAAAACTTTCTTCTGTAAAGTTGTAGAGAATGGAATTTCCTATGAGAGGGACATAAGGTTCAAATTTTTCTGATAAAAGGGCTATTTATTATGAATTATTGAAGTTCCAAAGTTCCAAAATAATTGAATTTTGGAGTTTAAAATAATTATTTTAAGAAAAATGTTTTTTTACACTTGGGTGGGCCCCACATGAATGTTAAGCATGCTGAATTCAATCTTCTTGGTGTGTGTAGGATAAATTTTAGAAAATATTATTATTTTACTAAATTTTCTGCTTTGGTGTTCTAAGCATTTTCATATAAATAGGGTGCTTAGGTTAGAATTGAAAATCACACCAGAAACTGAAGTTTTCCCTCTCTATATTATCGAGCGTATTCTTGTGAGTATTTTGATACTTTGAGTGTTGTTATATGATCTGCAAGTTCCTTCAAAGACTATATCCCAGATATTCAAATGAAATCTGATTCTTTTTTTGGTAAGGGATATTATTATTTTTTAAATGATATTATTTCTTCTAATTCATTATGCCGGAATATTGGTAAGATTTTTCTTGTAAAATTCTTGTCTGTAAGTGTCGAGGTTACTATTCACGTATACGACACTATTCACGTATATGACACTATTCACTAATACGGCACTATTCACAAAAAATTAAATTTTTGTTTTTTTGTCCAAAATATCTATTATGGATACTAGCTTTGATTGTATCCATGTTTTGATCATTCTTGAATTTTACTTCACTATGATTATTTATGAAGTATTTTTGAACTCGGATTGTTTAAAGTACGAATCCTTAATATTTGTTCTTTTGTTTCACTGGATTCGTTTTCTTTAAAATATTTTTCATCATCCTCAGTCCTAAATGATGATATTACTGAATATCTTTGGCCTGTAGTGCAAAGATGATTGATTTTCTTATGAATATCTTTGGCCCGTAGTGCAAAGATGAACAGTGTTGAGATGAACATGACCAACTGATGAATATCTTTGGCCTGTAGTGCAAAGATGAATATTTGATTCAAGATGTATATTGATTGATGTTACAGGGATAAAATATTGATGATGGACTTTTAAATTCATAGATAATAGTAGATTTCATTCTCTACGTAACTCTTCTATGAATTATTATTTTCGCTGCGAATATTGATCTGAAACTTGTTGTCTATTATATTTTATCGATTTTTCCTGTTGAAGACTAACGATAATTTGTTCTATATTATCTACATCACCCATCTTGAGTCGCCAAATACATGGTACAAAATTCAAATACAACTTAATTATACAACAATAAAATAAAATACGACAAAAAAAAAATCTAAGAGTTTAAACAAGAATATTGTCATCTAGACAATATCCACTCAATGGAGTCCTCATTACATTTATTATCACATTATTTCATAGAATAATGAGGACTACTAAACTAAAAAATATCTCTTACCATCACTCCATTCCCCGACTCGTCCCCTATTATATTCTCATTTCACAGAGAACAATGAAAGAAAAAGGGTGAGCTCAACTAGCCCAATAAGAAATATTATGACTAAGATAATGCGAGAATAAATTATCCTTAGCCTTCAACAATATAACAACCGATAGAATATAATAGACAACAAGTTTTAGATCAACAATCGCAATGAATAAAGCAATCCATTAGAAGAGTCAAGTAGAGCATAAAATCTACTATCTTCTATGATTTAAAAAGTTTTTCATCAACTTTATCATTTGAGACTCGACTTAATAAATAAAATCATCGAATCATCCCACTACGACCAAGGATATTCATGTATCATCAATGGTCATGATTATACTAATAATCCTCCATAATCATATCATACAACAACATCGTCCATCAATGAACTACAGAATCAATGAGGACTTTTACCACATCATTATTTATACATTATTACGGTCATTATTATCATTATACCGAATAATAATCCTCGTCATAATCATACCAAGTCCATCTATGCATGTAAGCCAAAGATGACTTTCATCACAATATAAGCATGAGGATGATGACAATGATATAATAATTCAATTCAAAAAACAAAGTTCAAGGATAAATTTTAAAGATTTATAATTTAATTTATCCGAAATCAATAACGTCCAAATTGTCAACATGATACTTGCTTTGTGAGTAAAATTCAAGAATAATATTCATGTACCAAAAATAATTTGAATGAAAAAAAAAATATATTTTTGGGTGAATATTAAAATATGAATAGTACTTAGAATAGTACCCGATGAATAGTACCCAAACTTTAAAATAAATACTAGTGAATATATAGAATAATAAATAGTAATAGTGAATAGTAACTAAATAGTAGTACGTGAATAATAATAATCCATAAATAGTACCAAATATAATAAAATAATAATAATAAAATAAATAATAATATGAATAAATAATAGTAGATAGTAATATATAATAATAGTGATAGTAATAAATATAAAAAATGAATATTCATAAATAATAAAATAGATATCTAATAATAATAATAAATATAATAATAATAATGAATATAATAAAGAATGAACAATATGAATAATCAATGGCAGCATGATGATATATTTCATAAAATTTAATAAAAATGAATAAAAAAATCATTCACCATGCATGCGTAATCCACATATATACAGATAGTTATTCCAATAAAATAATAAAGAATGGAATAAGAAGAATTCACAATATGATATATATAAATAATTCAATGAATAATAAAGAATGGAACCCGAATTCATCAATGTATAAGATTAACGATGGAGATATTCATAAATAATAATAAATGGAATAATGAAATAATATTAATCCGAATATACAAAAAGGTTATTCAACAATAATAATAAAGAATTAATAACGAAGAATTCATAAAAATGATAAATAATAGAAATATTTCAATGAATAATAAGAAAATAACGAAAATTTCACCATGTATATGAATATTACGAATATGAGTTATTCCAAATAATAAAAAATATTCATAACAACCCTTACAGTATTGAAAAAAAAATAACTCTCTTCATGAATAATGAAAAAATAATAATAATACTTTACTGAATACGAAAAAAACCTTGGATCTTTGGAATAGTGAGGTAGTAGAGACTTCTTCTTCTTCTTTCTCTCTATAATTTCTCTCTAATAATAATTCTATAGCTTTTAGTGAATTGGTGAGAAATGAAAAGAAAGAATGAGCTTCTATTTATAGGAAAATATAGTTTCGATAATTTACACATTTTGGGGCTCAAAATATTACATATAATACCTTCCTCTTTTTCTTCATTTTTAATTTAGTCCCTGCAAGTATTATCAAACTTGCACCACCTCCCCTAATAGTAAATCATGTGAATCAATAGTAAATCATGTGAATCAATAGTTCTATAATCATGTGAAAAAAATAATTATAATATAAACCTTCATACTATACCTCCATTTTTAATTTAGTCATGCAAGTATTATCAATCTTGCACCAACTCCCCCCTAATAAATAAATGTGAATCAATAGTACACACATGTGAACAAATAGTTATAATATATGTGAATTAATAGCAATTAATTGCTCATTTATCCGATTAATTAATTTATCGATTAATCAATATAACCTCCAGGACATCAATTATTATCGAAATAAAATGTCGATTTTCCACTAACACTAATAATTCCCACACAATGGAACTATCAATTTCATCTTTAATCAACACGAACTTATTCATCATTAATATTATAACTCACAATATTTAACAACCGAGTCGTCGTTCCCGAGAAAGAGGGGGCTTTCGATAAGGATTTCTCCTTATTGGCGCAATGATTAGGTGACAAACCTCTCTCCTTGATGAACTTCTAGACATTGTCAATATTGCAAATAATAATATGAATAACTTTGTCGTCTCTCAATTATTGATTTAATAATATAAATATATTATCATGATGATCTTTGTGACAATAATTGAATCAATAATATGAGAGATATGATGCATGATTCAATTCTTATAGCAATAATTGAGTATAATATGAAGTGACTTCTTACGTAAGCATCAATAATCAATACAATATATTGCTACTATATACAACCACGCGTATTATTGTACTACTTTTTTTTACTACCGTAGTTCAAACGTTTTAACGGTAACACTTTTCGCCGTTATTTTTATAAAAAAATAATTACGTCGTTTTTTAACTACGACAATACTTACATTGTTAGGGGGTCCACCAATGATTGTGCTTGTCGTCATCGATATTCCCAATAAAAAAATATTCCCCGACAAATCGAATATTTTATAACAACTTGCTTACTTTTTGCAAAATTTAAATATATACCCACAACTATAACATTATATCAAATTTACCATTTAATAAATAAAAAAATAATTATAAGAAAATTAAATACTTTATTTCATAAAATTTGGGGTCTCACAATCTCCCTCCTTATGAAATTTCAAATTTCCCTCAAAATTTACGTGCGTACTGGTATGCTTTTAGAAGAGAAGAGTGAGGATACCTTGACTTCATTTCATTCTTCTGATCAGTCATTCTAACTCTTGAGGTATAACCTTTGAGTGTTGAATATGATCCTTCTTATCCAAGATTTTAACACGTATCTCCTCATCGTTAAATCTTCTCTATATCTCGTCTAGTTCTAATTCAATAATGTGGTTCGGGTCATCCACATATTTACGTATGTTTACATCGATACGTGAAAAAAATTATGAACACGCGACATATTTGCGGTAAAAGCGAGTCTATAGCCACGGGCGCCTACTCGATCGAGGATTTCAAATGGGCCAATTAAATCGAGGGTTTGAGATTTCCTCTCTTCATCGATTCTTGCTTCTAGAATAACGCCTTCTTGAACCTTCTTCTTCACATTCATCATCTCTCAGTATGTAGCTTGGCGGCTTTAACTTTATCGATTAAAGTCGATTCTACTCGTATATATTTGATATCTTCACATGGGTCCCTAGAGTCTTTAACTCTATCTTCATCATTTGTAAGTTATACGAAAATGGGTTTTTGTTAACAACAACATCGCTTTTCGTAAATAGCATCGATCTTCTCTTCTACTCACACGCGTCGGCTACCACGTTCGCTCTTCTTCCGATGATATTGAATGGTATATCGTAATCTTCAATAACTCGAGCCAACGTCTTTGGCGCATTATACGTTTCGTTTTGGTTGAAGAAATATTTGAGGGTTTTAGAAATGGGTTTTGTCTTTGGGTCAATACAAAATTCGATTTCACGCTCTAGGGTAGGCTAAAAGTCTTCAAGAATACGTCGGAAATTTATTAACAATAGAAATATCATTCAAAAGTGACTGACTCTCATCCAAGACTTGGATAACACGTCACATTGATACCTATCAACTTGCCATTTATTTATTCACGACGTCCCCTACGGAAAGTCTGGCTTTGGTGCATTTCCACAGACTTGGAAGTCACCAAATGAAAGGCTCGGGGCTCTTTACTTATGGCTTGATATATGATAATGATTGACTTTAGTGGTTTGGTTGCTTGAATTCGCATAATAATAGGTTGGTTAGGAATATGAAAGCTAACAACCTTACGAAAAATAATCAATTTTGAGTATGATGAGTAGTTAACCAATCGATTCCTAAAATCACATCAAAGGCAAGTATTTTCAAAGAGATAAGATCGACGAGTAACGTGAAAGTGTCGATTTGAATCAAACAAGATTTATAAATAGTGGAGGTAATGAAGGTTTCTCTAACGGAGTTTTCAACCATAAGTCAAAGTCTAATTTCTCAGAAGTCAAATTTAAACGTTGAGCGCAAGCAAGAGAGATAAAAGAATGGGTAGAACCGTATCTAATAAGGTATAGACTTCAGCAAGAATTTATAATTAACTAACCCGTGATAACTTCGTTTGGGTTACTCGCTTTTTTGAGAAGTCACAAAAAAAAAATCCTCAAAACACCACTTTGACTTTTTTTGTCCAGTATCCGCCTTTTTGTGCCACCATCCCCCATCCCCACTTGACTTGACTTTGGTGCACGACAAAATCGGCTAGGTGACCTTCTTTTCCCACAATTATAACATGCTTTGGATTTGCATCACGTAGCAGTTTGGACTTATGTGTCCTCCCCTCCGCATTTGAAGCATACAATCCGGTGGTCGTTCTCTTCCTTCCTTCCTTGGGTGTTGGTGTTGGTTGGTGTCTTTCTTCCATCATTGTTGAACCTTCTCTTCTTTCTCTCAAATTTCCACTCCTATTATCTTTGGCCATGATTACCACCAAAGTGGTTACCATTCTTGGCATGATAATTTCCCCCACGATGGTTATCATTGTTCGATGGTGGTTGCCCACAATGATTATTATTATTATCGTGTTGTTGGTCGTTACCTTTTGGTTTGTTGACTCATTATCGCGCTCCAATAATCGAGCCCTATTCACAACATCTGTATATATAAACAAAGTTTGTGAGAAATGAGGTATTGACGTATATCGGGTTTCAAACCTCTTAGAAACATTCGCGTCATTCGCTCCTCATTATCGACCAAATGGGATGCAAACCGGGATAACTCCGCAAATTTAGCCTCGTATTGCGACACGGTCATATTGTTTTGCTCCAACTTGATGAACTCCCTCCTTCATGTGATGATAATACTTTCGGAAAGTACTTGTCGTTGAAACGACTCTTGGAACTTCTCCCAAGACATCTTGAGTGCGTCGAGTCGAGTAGTGCGCTTTGATTCCCACCAAATGATCTCTTCTTCTTCTCAACATAAAGGTGGCAAAGGAACCTTTTGCTCCTCGGAGCATCCCAAGACATCAAATATCTTGGTGATCTGCTTTATCCAGTCTCTCCTTTAAGTGGTTTTGGCTTTCCCAAAAACTCGGTGGTCCCAGCTCCTTGAATCGCTTTTAGCGGTGACCATCCGGAGTTGCCAGTGTTCCACCACCTATTTTGAAGAGAGTCTCTCTCTGATGTTGCATGAATTGCATAAAGCCTCCTAAACATCCCATCGTTCATCATTTGATCGGTGTTGTTGTTTACACGAGGATTATTGTCTTCTTGTTGCACATTATCACAGGGTATTGATCGTTGGTGACTCAACGGTCTCTCATGTGCTTCATTTGCTTATCTCAACATTTTCGGATGCCATTTTCAAACACTTGTCACAAAAAACAAGGGTTAATTGACATATCACATATTATCCCTATACTCTCGATCAACCAAATTAAATACCAAATAAACTTAGGTAGGTCATACTAGCGAAGAAATTCCCGTCTCTCCCTCCTAGTTCTTGTCTCACATCTCGGCCGGGATCATATCCCTAAGCTTTGATACCAACTGTGCGCCCCCAAAATAGGTATACATCACCCATCTTGAGTCGCCAAATACATGGTACAAAATTCAAATACAAACTTAATTATATACAATTGTAATGTAAAATATAAATACAAAAATAAATATAGAGTTTAAATAAGAATATTGTCATCTAGACAATATCCACACTCAAATGGAGTCCTCATTACATTTATTATCACACTATTTTTCATAGAATAGTGAGGACTACTAAAGCCACTTATCTCGGACCATCACTCCATTCCCCGACTCGTCCCCAAATATATTCTCATTTCTGAAGAGAGAACAATGAAAGAAAAGGGTGAGCTCAACTAGCCCAATAAAAATATTATGACTAAGATAATGCGAAATAAATTATCCTTAGCCTTCAACAAATATAAAACCGATAAAATATAATAAACAACAAGTTTTAGATCAACAATGCGCAATGAAATAAGCAATCCATTAGAAGAGTCAAGTAGAGCATAAAATCTACTATCTTTATATGATTTAAAAAGTTTTTCATCAACTTTATCATTGAGACTCAACTTAAATAAATAAATCCATCATCATCATCCACTACGCCCAAGGATATTAGTATCATGGATATCATCAATGGTCATGATTATACCAATGAATAATCCATCAGTCATAATCATACCATGCCACAATCCATATCCATCAATGAACTACGGGCCATCAATGCACTACATGACAACTTTTTTTACACATCATTCGTAACATTACGGTCATGATTATACCGAATAATCCTCGGTCATAATCATACCAAGTCCATCTATGCATCTAAAGCCAAAGATGACTTTCATCATAATATAAGCATGAGGATGATGATGATGATATAATAAATAATTCAATAAAATAAAATCAAAAATAAATTTTAAAGAATTAATAATTTAAATTTATTTAATTTATTTAAATTTAATAATCCAAAATTGTCAAAATGACGTATCTTTTTTGTGAGTAAAATTCAAGAATAATATTCATGTACCAAAAATAATTTGGATGAAAAAAATATATTTTTTTATATGAATAGTACCTTATAAATAATAATATAAATAGTAATAGAATAGTACCTAATAATGAATAATAAAATATATGGAATTAAAAAATAAACAAAATGAATAATAATATAATAGAAATAATATTAATATTATATAATATGCGTAAATAATAATGAATCAATATATAATAAATGGAATATATAATATAAATTAAATAATAAGTATCAATCGAATAAAAGAGTAATAATAAAAATATAATAAATAAAAATAATAATAACCAAATGAATAAGTAAAATAATTAAAAAAAATAAAAAAAAATAAAAACAAAATAAAATAATAAAGAATATATATTTCAAATAGATAATAAAAAAATGATATCTAGAATAAATATATAATATAATAGAATAATATGAAATGAAATGGATTTTCACCGCTATGCAAAATCCAATGTATGAATAAGCTTTTATTTTTTTTATACAATTTAATAAAAACTATTAATACATAAAATATATCATTCACCATGCATGTGGTAATCCATAATAAGTTTATTCATTAGGTTTGTAATATTATAACGCAATCAAATGCAAAAAAAAAAAGCTGCGAAGCGTGTAAAAATCGTAGTTTAAAAATTTTACAAACCATATACCCGATCACCCTTTATGCATAATTATTAATTAAACGAAAAGATAAAGAATAAAAATCACCCTTGAAGATCGAGCTTCCTCGTGTACAAGTTCACCTCCAAATCCTTTTCGCGTCAACTTGAATCCACCGGGTTTGGTTCCTTCCTTTGATCAACGTTAGCCACCCAAATGTTTGGCCTCTGAGGTGATCCACCAAGGAAGAAAAAATTCAAGAAGATGGGTGTTTGGCTAAACCCTAGTTTTTCTATCTCTATAGAAAAGGTGTACTCTCCAACAATTGGATTATTATGTATATGTGAAAAAATCAACAACCCCCCCCACCCATAATAAGACTCCTCTTATTTATAGATGTGGGCAACCCACCTTAACAATTAAGGAATTGGGTTTTATTTAATTAATTAAATTCTTTTAATTAATTAAGCTCCCTAATCTTATTAGGGATAATTAATTAAACTCTTTAATTAATTTTCCTTCCTAATCCAATTAGGAATAAATGAGAGTACTTATATTAAATTAATTCCTAAACTCTTTTAGAAATTAAAATAATAATAATTGTAATAATATTAATAAGACTCCTCTTATTAATTTATATTTAATATTTCTAAAATATTAAATAATAAATATTAAGCTATTTAATTTATTCTATCACCATAGATTAAATTAAATATACATAACATATTATTACGATTATGCCATTAACTTCTTAAATAATTATTCTTCCTTTTATGGTGTGACCCTTTAGGTTCTCCATATTAAACCTATTTGTGAATAAATCAATTAGAATAATTCTAATCTTATTTAAATAAATAAATTAAACAATTAATTTATTTAAATAAATAATATTTATTCTACAATAGGATAAGCCCTCCTTAGCGATCAACGACTTTCCGTATAATATAGATTTCAACATTAATCATTAAAGAACCTTTGAGTAAATATTTACCGTGCACAATTCAATCCTTCCACCATACAATGTCCCAATTAAATATAAGACATGGAATTATCACAAGTCTTATTTTATTTAATTATATGTATTTCGATCCTTAAATGCACAACTCCAAATAATGCAAATTAGAAACTCCTTTCTAATTTCATTCTGCCTTGGCCAAGGACTACTGGGTTGTCATTTATCGAATCACATAGGACATTTCTCTTCTTTTATTAGAAGTGGTAGATTCTTTATTGATCATACATTATCTCCATGTATAACTTATTATACCCAAGCATACCCTTTGATATACCCTAAGGGTCTTAAGGAATAAGTCAAAGTATAACTCATCATACACAAGATACTATGATGATCTCAAGTCCAAGGATTACTTGTACTACTATCACTACAGAAATTCCTATCGACAGCAAATAAAACTCCATTAGGTATTCCTTAGCGAGCCACGCTCAAAGAACTTATTCTCTAATAAGCACCTACATACTTGCTTTATGTCTCCACACAAATGAATGATCATGAGATCAATCATCCTCATCCAATGAGCAAGCAACGTATGTACCAATCTATCCTGGATTCACTAATCCCCAATTTAGTAATCCAATGATTGGGAACTATTTTAGTTTTAAGCTTTCTAAGAATTTAGATCTCATTAGAATGATCATCATCATTATTCTAAAAGCATTGCTTAAAACTATGGGTTTATCACATATTATAAAACAAAGATCATGTAGATAATTAAAAGCCTTTAATAAATTAATACTTTTTATTAATAAATGAATAAGATTGTTACAAAGTATATGCTTTATCATCAAACATGATTGGCTTGTGTGCATACTACTTTCAATCTCCCACTTGCACTAAAGCCAATCGTCATGGTATCTTATACTCTTCTTCTCTAAGTGACGATTATCCTGCTGTTGGATAAGCTTTAGTTAATGGATATGTAATGTTGTTCTTGAGAGTCCACTATCTCTATAGTGATTTCCCATCTTTCAATGATTCTAATAATCAAATGAAAGTGCCACAACACATGTTTAGATCCAAGATGAGACTTAGGAACTATTCCTAGTTCTGTAATGAACTTTTAATCCAAACAATCAACTTGCAGCTTCATTTATAGCTATATACTTTGTCTTTATCACTAAACCAGCAACTCTTTGCTGTTTGGAACCTTTCCAATTCACTGCACCACCGTTCAAGGTAACACTTTACCTTAAAGTGGATTTTTCTGTCATCTTGGTCTGTCTGAAAAACTTGAGTCTGTTAAGCCCTCTAGTTTTAATTTAGACCCACCATGAATATGATCACATCCTTAGTGCCGGTTAAGCACTTTAAGATGTTTTTCACTGACTCATAGTGAACTTCTCCATAATATGACTGATCAACATCAGGTCTCGTATATTTCATTGCATACATGATTGTCACTCATGCGATCTCTCTTCTTTGGAGTCTGTGGGGACTATTAAGAGAAATACACTCCATAGCTCATCAACATGAGACATCTCTTGGAGTTTGCCATGCTAAACGACTTTAGCATCAAATGAATATACGTTCCTTGGGTTAAGTCGAGCATCCTCTTAAATCTATCTATATAGATTTATATCCCCAATTAAGATACTCTTCCCAAATCATTCATGGAGGAATGTTTAGACAACTTTATCTTTACCGATTGTAGCATTGGTATGTCATTCCTCATCCGTAGTATATCAACATATAATACTAGAAATGTCACGACGCTCCCAATCGACCCTTTTAGACACACTAGGTTCATTTTACACACAAAATCAAACTCTTTTGATTCCTCATCAAATGTAACTCGAGATCATCATCTTCTATGATGTGTACACAACATCATCATCATCATCATCATCTTCTATGAATCCATACCATCCTATGATGATCTTCGTACTATTCTTCTATTTATTCCGATTTACGATTGGCCAGGGTACAATAGGTCTATCTACGTGTTCCTCTTATTTGACTTATAGTGTTTTGTGGTTCTTGAACTCTTCAAGATCTATTATCCTCCCACTAGCCCTTTTAAATGATAAACACCTTTATCTTAGAAGGCGCCGTGTTTCAAACAAACACCTTTTGCTAAGTAGGATTATAGAACATATACCCTAAACTTACTTTAGGATGTCCCACAAATCAGATACATGTCAAATCTTGTCCCAAGCTTATCCTTTGAAACCTTTTCACATAAGTTGACAACCCTTATCTTAACATACTTAAGATTAGGAATCCTCCCCATCCATAACTTTTATGGAGTCTTGGGGCCGGATTTTGAGGTTACCTTTTCGTAGATATGCAACCATTTCTAGGACATTATCCCAGAAGGATACTGGAATGTCGGTAAAATCATTATGGACCGCACCATGTCCAACAAGGTACGATTTTTTCCTTTCGATACATCAATCAATTATTACGTATCGAGGATGTGTCCATTATGAGAAAACCATTTGAGATGATCTAGAAACTTATTGCACAAGTATTTATTCCTTGATCTAATCAAAGAATCTTAATACTTTGCCAATTTGTTTCACTTCTGAATTCTTTGAACCTTTCAAATAATTCACACTTGTATTTCAACAAATACACACACATTCAACTCTTTGAATGATCATCTCCTTTTCTTATACTAGTTTGTTCAATTTGCAAAATTATTTTTTTTGTAAGTCAAGTATACAAAATCCATTAAGTAATATTCCATTTCTATACAAAAACATTATTATTATAAATAGAACAACAATTGTTCTTAATTATAATACCAAAGATTTCATTGTCCAACAATAAAATGGAAATAATATTTTAACAAGAACTGGAATACAATAACAACTTATCGACTTAATAGATTTGCCAGTAGGCATTGCTAAACTATAAGTTTCTATAGCTAATGCAAAGAACCTTTTTGCTTCATTTCCCACACATAGATTACTTATATTTGTTTAGCTTTCTACTTCGCTTGGTCCCTTCATAAATCTATATTTATGATAACCAAAGTCGGTATCCAATACCCAAGTAGAACCTCGACTTAAAGAAAAATTTATTTTAAATCATGAACAAAATTGTATTTATGTAACCAAACTTCACTAAGCTTCTTTTGGTTAGCCTCTCGCAAGATGCTTCTCAGCTTTCTTTCCGAAGTGTCCGTGCTTATTGCAAAGAAGCAAACTCCTTTGCTATCCGTATCGCTTTTGTTCTTATTATCCTTTGTTTATGCCTTTCTATTTACCTTCTTTGAATCGCTCTTCTTTTTCGTAAGATCCTTTGGCCCCTACCAAGAAGACTTGATCTTTCTTGGTTGAAAGTGACTCTCAACATTTTTCAATATGTTAAGCAAATCAAAGAGGCGATATCTAGCTTGTTTATATGAAAAATTCACAACAATTGTGAAAGGAGTCCGGAGTGAGTGCAAGATCAAATCTTGGCTCAACTCTCCATCCATGACAAAACCAGTTGTCCTAATTGATCAATCAAATTGATTATGTTAAGAACTTTTTATCTGCATCTTATAGTAGTGTTTGGCCATTCTAGATCGGAAGAGCTCCTTAGATATCTCGATATCTATCACCCCACTTTCCTCACCATCAACTACTTGATGTGCGGGAATATAGTAGGAGCATCCATAGTTTCATGTCGACGCTTTGAAGCTCATTACTCATGGATGCGAGCATGATGCATCGAGCCAATCAGGCATCATCTTGCCACTTTCTAAAAGTAGCAATCTCTTCCTCGAGGCATTGTCTCGCAACCATTGCGAGGATAGGCGATAAGGACATAAGATAGCTTTTCACCATGAGAACTATTCTCAAATTCCTTAACCAATCCGCTTAATTTTGGTCCGGTTAATTTAGCATCTAATATGCTTCGCAGATGATAGTAATTTTAGACATTGTAAAATTCTCGTAAATGAATTTGTAATTAACAACATTTTAACATACATTCTTTTATTAATTACCAAAATAAATTAGGTCTTGTTTTAAATTGGTATCTCCCACTATTTTCTTCAAACTATATTACCTCACTTATATAGTTAAGCAAAATCTAATTAAAGATTTGCTAGTGAGAATAAGGATCCCATTTCAAATGTATATAGCCTTGTGGTGACACAACAAACTATATATAAATAAATAGGTAGACAACTTTTTTGTCAATTACATCAACTATGCAACTCCTTTTCTTTTGCCTCTTAGATTATTTTGATCAAGTGGTGGCACATCCCAAATCAAAATTATCCAAGTTAAGTCCACCTAGCACTCCATATATTCAAAAAGAAAATATCATCCTTGTGGTGACACAACAAAACAATATTGTTCAATTTTCTTTATAAGCATCAAATGTGATAAATTAACATCTTAAATACTTAATACTTGCCTTGTGGTGACACAACAAACTCATATTAAATATTTAATACTCTATTAATTTTATCATGCTAGAAAGGCTGACGCTCGATATTCCAAATATCTTTGAACGCTTAGGACTTAATATAAAAAAATTGAGGGGTTTGTTATTAATTTGTCTCATCTTGTTTAGCGCGCATGCACATTATATATATATATATAAAATACGCGTCATATTAATGAACATGCGAAGCATGTTTGCATAATATATAATATATATATATATAGTATAAGCATGCACATATAGAATACTATATTCTACCCGGATTGATTATGGACTTTTATTCTAGTTTGGTTCACTAGAGCCACCAAGTGAACCAAAAGGTCAAACCCTAGGGGTGCAAGAAATAATATTTAAATATAACTATTACATTTAAACCCGGGCTCCATTACAAACGGGTCTTCAAGCGCTCTTGTTTCTTTGATCTCCAATTCTTCAAAATTAATTCTAACTATTCCTATTACAAAACTATTTAAAATAAATAGAAACCTTGATCGCAAATCGAGGGAAATACATAGGAGGAGATAGAATTTACATTAAGAAAAAATTAGAGAAGACGAGGTACGCAGAATTCCATTTAATAAAACCCATACATTCATGCATCCAACTAAAATAAAATCCAATCATATCGGTCAATAGTCCATAATCAATCCCATTTATTATCATACACATCACCATATGCATCAATAAATAACATTCATCTCATGAATAATAAACATTTAATATATATATTGATATCATTTAATGGGCAAATTTAGTTAGTATAAAATCTAATTTTGAATCAAAATAAACTCCTTTATTTTAATCCAAATTTAAATCAAAATAAAACTATTTTATTTTAATTTATCCAATTTTGAATAAAATAAACTATTTTATTTTAATCAAAATTTTAATCAAAATAAACTTTTATTTTAATTAATTATGGAATCCAATTTTGAAATAAAAAATAAACTATTTTATTTTAATTAATTATGGAATCCAATTCCATAAAAAAAAAATAAAAAAAAATCCTTTATTTTAAAATAAACTCCTTTTTTTTTAATATGAAATCCATCCATATTTATATAAAATTTAAAAATATTTTATTTTATTTAATTAAAATAAACTCTTTTATTTTAAAATAATTAATTTTCATTCTTATTGTAGATAAAAATATTTAAATAAACTTTTTTATTTTTAATAAAATAAATTTTTTATTTTGAAATGTCACGCCAAATACATAAATACAAATAAAATAAACTAACTACAACTTTATTATTACAACAATAAAAATCGTGAGTTTAAATACAAATATTATCTTCTAGACAATATCCATACTGCAAATAAATCCCCATCATAATTATTGATACATTATTTTACAAAATGGTGAGGACTACTAAACAACTCTCTCTAAACCTTCATTCCATACCCCAACTAGTATTTCGCTATATTCTCGCCTCCCGAGAAGAAAAATGGAACAACAAGGAAAAGGGTGAGCTCAACTAGCCCAAGAAAGAATATTATGACTAAGATAATATACAACAAATTATCGTTAGTCTTCAACAGGAAAAATCTAATAGAATACAATAGACAACAAATTTTAAATCAATATTCGCAATGAAAATAATAATTCATTAGAAGAGTTAAGTAGAGAATGCAAACTACTATCTTCTATATATTAATTTAAAAGTTCATCATCATATTTTATCCTCGTAACATCAATCAATATATATCTCGAATCAAATATTCATCTTTGCACTACTGTGCCAAAGATATTCATCATCGGTCATGTTCATCTAAACACACTGCTCATCTTTGCACTACAGGCCAAAGATATTAATCGAATCGTCATGTTCATCTCAACACTGCTCATCTTCTTTGCACTACGGGCCAAAGATATTCATCAAGAAATCATTCATCTTTTGCACTACAGGCCAAAGATATTCAATAATATCATCATTTAAGACCGAGGATGATGAAAAATATTTTTAAAGAAACGAATCCAAAGAAACAAAAATGACAAGGATTAAGGATTAAGGATTCAACAATTTGTTTTATCCATGTCAAAAATACCTCAAAAATAATCATAATGGTGTAAAATTCAAGAATGATCAAAACATGGATACAATCAAAGCTAGTATCCGTAATAGATATTTTGACGAAAAGAAGAAATTTTATTTTTCTATGAATAGTGCCGTATTAAGTGAATAGTGTCAGATATCGTGAATAGTCTTGAGTATCGTGAATAGTAACTCAGACACCAAAAGATAGAAATTTCCACAAAAAACATCTTCACGCTTACGTAATAGTACTTTACGTGAATAAGTAACTCGTGAATAAGAACTCATGAATAGTAACTCGTGAATAGTAACTCATGAATAAGAACTCACCCCCCATGAAAAAAAGTTCCAAATTTGATAAAAAGTTTCAACCAATATTTCAAAGATAATGATATTGAAGAAATAATATCATTTGAGAAAAAAAATAACATCCCTTACCTCGAAGAGATCAAGATTTCTAAGGAAAGGCCTTGGTTGAAACAATCGATATAGGCTATGACTTGAACTTGTACCGATATAGCAATACTCAAAGTATACTCAAAATACTCACAAGAATACGCTCGATAATATAGAGAGAAAAGAAAAACTTTGTTTACGTGTGATTTTCAATTCTAACCTAAGCACCTATTTATAGGAAAATGCTTAGAACACCAAAAAGCGAAAAATTTAATATAATAATAATATATTATATATATTCCTTACGCCCACTTAGACTCCTGAATCAGCCACATTTTACATACACACATGAGAAAAAATTAAAATAAAAACGTTTTTCTTGATATAAATAATTAAAACTTCAAAAATCAATTATTTTGAATTTTCCACTTCAATAATTCATAATAAATAGCCCTTTTTCAAAAATTCGAATCTCACGAGTTTTTATAGGAAATTCAATTCTCTACAACTTTGCAGAAGAAAGTTTTTCCAAATTCCAAATAAAATTGACCAAAATCCACAAACGGACAATTTTACAACTATAATCAAATTTCATAATAAATGGGGTCCACCAAATTGTTTAACATGTTTTAAACATTTATTGCAACAAAAATACTCTTCCTCCTCATATACTCATATATCCCACATTCGTTGTAAAAATATCACCATTAATATATTATTAAAATAATAATATATTTAAATGAATTATTTTATCGTAAAAAGATAAAATATTAATTTTCAACAATTGTCATTTTAAAAATTTTCCATCATCTATATCCACATAAAATCAATATTTTCCTCATCATATAAATCAATAATTAATTATTCACAAATAATATTACAGAATCACATTTATGACAACCGTGCCGCTCCTCAGAAAGAGGGGGCTTTCCAATAAGAATTTCTCTTATTGGCGCCAATTAGGTGACCAAACCTCTCCTTAGATGTAACTTTCTAGACATTGCCAATAATGTTATCTAATAATATTATTCAAATAATATGAATTATTGATCGATAATGAAAAATACCGTAAATGACAATTATTGAAACAACAATAATATAAAATATCAACGCAAAGAATTATTGAATCAATAAAATAAAATATTGAATAAGAATTATCGTAAACAATTATTGAGTAGTGCCTTCTTACGTAAGAATCAATAATTGGTGCAATACACCGTATTACTCTTGCTCAACAACGCCAGACATTAGTGTGTTTTAACCAATTATTCCAACAATGATTAATTCAGTAATAACTACGCCGTTATTTATAAACAACTTATATTTGTCGCTTTCTTCATCCAATCGCTTTTCAAGCATGGGCCCACACATGGTCACAATACTATTTCAGCATTTAATATTCCCCACAGCATTTAATATTCCACGACCAAACGAATATTCCCCGAAACAATAATGAATATTTTATAACCACTTGCTTATTTTGAAATATTTATGTATTTAACCCTTAACTATCCACATTAATCAAATCAACCCTTACTATTTCAAAATAATAAATAAAGAAAATTAAATTTTTATTAATAAAAATTTGGGGTCTTACATTTCAAAATTCATTTTAATAAACTAAAACTTTTTATTTTTATAATATATATATATATATCTATATATAAATAAATCCTATTTATTTAAGGAAACATTTTTTTTTATTCTCTTTTTCTTTTCATAAACTTTTTTTTTTGAATAATATGAAATCTATTTCATATCTAAATAAACTCCTTTATTTAAGGAAAGATGGATTTACTTTCCTATTCACAAATAAACTCCTTTATTTTAGGAAAAACAAAATCCAATTTCAACTCCAATTAGTTATCATGGAATCCAATTCAACTCTAATTAGTTATATTTTAAATTCTAATTTTAAAATTAAAATAAACTTTATATTTTAATATTAAAATAAACTTTTTATTTTAAAATTAAAATAAACTTTTATTTTAATTATAAAATAATTAATATATATAATATATATATATATAATATATATATATATATATATATATATATATATATATATATATATATATATATATATATATATATATATATATATATATATATATATTTATAAAAATATATATATATATTTATTTATATAAATCTTAAATATATTTAAAAGCGAACAAGATAACCCATCTTGCAAAATATAAATAAACTTATATATCTCCATATATTTTTTTTTTATTTAAATGAATCATTGACCCACTTCCAATTTCTTTCCTTCCTTAATAAAAAAAAAAAATCAATCCATTAAAATTATTTTTTAAAATTTTTTTTTTTTTTTTTTTTTTTTAATTTTATATAATAAAATTATGCCCAATTAAATTGTTCTAAACACATATCAATATACATATCAAATTAAAACAATTAATAATTTACATAAAGGTTTGGCTCTCGATACCACCGTTAGGTTTGTAATATTCATGAACGCAATCAAATTGCAAAAAAAGCGAAGCGTGTAAAAATCGAGTTTAAAATTTTTACAAACCATATACCCGATCACCCTTTATGCACAATTATTAATTAAACGAAAAGATAAAGAATAAAAATCATACCCTTGAAGATCGAGCTTCCTCGTGTGAAGTTCACCTCCAAATCTTTTCGCGTTCAACTTGAATCCACCGGGTTTGGTTCCTTCCTTTGATCAACGTTAGCCACCCAAATGTTTGGCCTCTGAGGTGATCCACCAAGGAAGAAGAAAATTCAAGAAGATGGGGGTTGGCTAAACCCTAGTTTTTCTATCTCTATAGAAAAAGGTGTACTCTCCAACAATTGGAATTATATATACGTATGTTGAAAAAAGTCAACAACCCCCCCACCCATAATAAGACTCTCTTATTTATAGATGTGGGCAACCCAACCTTAACAATTAAGAAATTGGGTTTTATTTAATTAATTAAATTCTTTTAATTAATTAAGCTCCCTAATCTTATTAGGGATAATTAATTAAACTCTTTTAATTAATTTTCCTTCCTAATCCAATTAGGAATAAATGAGAGTACTTATATTAAATTAATTCCTAAACTCTTTTAGAAATTAAAAATAATAATAATTGTAATAATATTAATAAGACTCCTCTTATTAATTTATATTTAATATTTCTAAAATATTAAATAATAAATATTAAGCTATTTAATTTATTCTATCACCATAGATTAAATTAAATATACATAACATATTATTACGATTATGCCATTAACTTCTTAAATAATTATTCTTCCTTTTATGGTGTGACCCTTTAGGTTCTCCATATTAAACCTATTGTGAATAAATCAATTAGAACAATTCTAATCTTATTTAAATAAATAAATTAAACAATTAATTTATTTAAATAAATAATATTTATTCTACAATAGGGATAAGCCTCCCTAGCGATCAACAACGACTTTCCGATAATATAGATTTCAACATTAATCATAAAAGAACCTTTGAGTAAATAGTTACCGTACAATTCAATCCTTCCACCATACAATGTCCCAATTAAATATAAGACATGGAATTACTGTCAAGTCTTATTTTATTTAATTATATGTATTTCGATCCTTAAATGCACAACTCCAAATAATGCAAATTAGAAACTCCTTTCTAATTTCATTCTCATTTAACCAAGGACTCTTTGGGTTGTCATTTATCGAATCACATAGGACATTTCTCTTCTTTTATTAGAAGTGGTAGATTCTTTATTGATCATACATTATCTCCATGTACAACTTATTATACCCAAGCATACCCTTTGATATACCCTAAGGGTCTTAAGGAATAAGTCAAAGTATAACTCATCATACACAAGATACTATGATGATCTCAAGTCCAAGGATCACTTGTACTACTATCACTACAGAATTCCTATTGACAGAGTAAATAAAACTCCATTAGGTATTCCTTAGCGAGCCACGCTCAATGAACTTATTCTCTAATAAGCACCTACATACTTGCTTTAGTGTCTCCACACAAATGATCATGAGATCAATCATCCTCATCCAATGAGCAAGCAACGTATGTACCAATCTATCCGGATTCACTAATCCCCAATTTAGTAATCCAATGATTGGGAACTATTTTAGTTTTAAGCTTTCTAAGAATTTAGATCTCATTAGAATGATCATCATCATTATTCTAAAAGCATTGCTTAAAACTATGGGTTTATCACATATTATAAAACAACATCATGTAGATAATTAAAAGCCTTTAATAAATTAATACTTTTTATTAATAAATGAATAAGATTGTTACAAAGTATATGCTTTATCATCAAACATGATTGGCTTGTGTGCATACTACTTACAAATATAGTACCTTCATCTATACCTCCATTTTTAATTTAGTCATGCAAGTATTATCAATCCTACACCAACTCCCCTAATAGTAAATCATGTGAATCAATAGTATACACATGTGAACATATACTTATAAGCATGTGAATTAATAATAATTAATTTCTTTATCCGGTGAATTACCCGATTGGTCAATATACCCTCCAGACATCAATTATTATCGAAATAAATGTTGATTTCCACTAACACTAATAATCCCAACACAATGGAACTATCAATTTCATCTTTAATCAACATAAACTTAATCATCATTAATATTATAACTTATAATATTTAACAACCAGGTCGTTCCCAAGATAGAGGGGGCTTTCCGATAAGGATTTCTCCGTATTGGCGCGCAATTAGATTATTTAACCTCTCCTTGACAGAACTTCTAGACATTATTAATATTGCAAATAATAATATGAATAACTTTGTCGTCTTAATTACTGATTTAATAATATAACATATGATACTGTAACAATAATTGAATCAATAATATGAGAGATATGATGCAACAATTACTATAGCAATAATTGAGTATAACTAAGTGACTTCTTACGTAAGCATCAATAATCAATACCGTGTGCTACTATGCAACCACGCATATTACTATACTTTTACTACCAGGTAGTTCAACAGTTTCAACGGTAGAACTCTCGCCGTTATTTTTAATAAAAGATAATTCTTTCGTTTTCTAACTACAACAATACTTCCGTTGTGGGGTCAACCAATGATTGTGTCGTGGTACGAATATTCCCCGACCAAACGAATATTTTATAACAACTTGCTTACTTTGCAAAAAAATTTCACATATCACCCTTAACTTTAACCTTTTATCAATTTAACCATTTACGAAATAAAATAATAATTATAAGAAAATTGAATACATTCATTTCATAAAATTCGGGGTCTTACAATCTCCCCTCCTTATGAAATTTTGCCCTCAAAATTTACGTACGTACCTGGTATGCCGAACAGGTGAGGATACCTTGACTTCATTACATATTCTAACTCTTGAGGTATAACCTTTGAGTGTCGAATATGATCCTTCTTATCAAAGATTTTAACATGTATCTCCTCATACATTAAATCTTCTGCTATCTCGTCTAGTTCCAATTCAATAATGTGGTTCAGGTCGTCCACATATTTACGTAACATCGATACGTGAAAAACGTTATGAACACGTGACATACTTGGCGGTAAAACGAATTATAGGCCATAGTTCTTACTCGATCAGGGATTTCAAATGGGCCAATTAAATCATGGGTTGAAATTTCCTCTCTTCATCGATTCTTGCTTCCAGAATAACGCCCTCTTGAACCTTCTTCTTCACATTCATCAGCTCTGGGTGTGTAGCTTGAGCGGCCTTTAACTTTATCGATTAAAGTCGATTCTACTCATATAGTTGATATCACCACGTGGGTCCCTAGAGTCTTTAACTCTATATTCATCATTTGTAAGTTATACGAAATGTGTTTTTGTGTTAACGTCACACTCATAACCGCATACGATCTTCTACTCAACGCGTCAGCTTCCACGTTCGCTCTTCCACGATGATATTGATTGATATGGTCATAATCTTCAATAGCTCGAGCCAACGTCTTTGGCGCATTATATGTTCGTTTAGGTTAAAGAAATATTTGAGGGTTTTAGAAATGGGTTTTGTACTGGGGTCAATACAAAATTCGATTTTACGCTCTAGGGGTAAGCTAAGAAGTCTTCAGGAATACGTCAAGATTTTTATTAACAATAGAAATATCATTCAAAACTGTGACTCTTATCCAAGACTTGGATAGCACGTCACATTGATACCTATCAACTTGCCACCGTTATTCACGACGTCCCCTACTGATATTCTAGCTTCGGTGTATTCCAAGACTTGAAAGTCACCAGCGAAAGGCTCAGGGCTCTTTACTTATGGCGTAATATAACAGTGATTGACTTTAGTGGTTTGGTTACTTGAATTCGCATAACAGGTTGGTTAGGAATATAAAAGCTAACAACCTTATTATTGTTATTATTAGTACTATTATTATTATTATGACTTTTATTATTATTATTATTAGTATTATTATTATTATTTAAGGCAACATTTGAATAGTTGTTTAAAAAATTGTATTAAATATGCAACGAAAATAAAAATTGTTGCCAATGAATGTGGTCCATATTAGGCAACGAAATATAGCAACAAAGAAATACTTTCGTTGCACACGATAAGGAGAAATCAAGTGGTTGGAAATTTTGCAACAAATTTCTAACGAAATTTGTTTCCAAATTTTGCAACTACTTATGAATTTCGTTGCAAAAAGTGAAAGCCTGACACAATCTGCAACGAAGGACAAGTTTCGTTGCTAAACATACACTTTTAGCAATGAGTTATAAAGTCGTAGCCTGAAAAATCGTTGCTAAAGCCCCATTTTTAGCAACAACAAAATTTTGCTGCCCACGATGACGGGAAAGTAAGTGGCCAAAAATTTTGCAACGAATTTCTAAAGAATTTTTTTCCCGCCAATGAATTAGCAATGAAATTTTGCAATGACTTATGAATTTCGTTGCAAAAAGTGAAAGCCTAACACAATCTGCAACGAAGGACAAATTTCGTTGCTAAGCATATACTTTTAGCAACGACTTATAAAGTCGTTGCCCAAAAAATCATTGCTAAAGGCCCATTTTTTTGTAATGTTATACACTTATATGTAATATAATAATATAGATAAAATTTTAATTTTTAACAATTGTCACTTTTATAAAAATTCCTCCATTTATATCTACATAAATAAATATTTTCCTTATCATATAAATCAATAATTAATTATTGACTAATAATATTACAGAATCACAATAATGATAACCAGGTCGTTCCTAGGAAAGAGGGGGCTTTCCAATAAGGATTTCTCCTTACTAGCGTGCAATTAGGTGACCAAACCCCTTTTCCTAGACAGAACTTCCTTAGACATTGTGAATAATGTTATCTAATAATATTATTCAAATAATATGAATTATTGATCTGATAATGGGAAGTACTGCGAGGTGACAATTATTGAAACAACAATAATATAAAATATCAACATAGCAATTATTGAATCAATAAAATAAAACATTGAACATTAATTACTGTAACAATTATTGAGTAGTTCCTTCTTACGTAAAAAATTAATAATTGGTGCAATACTGTATGCTACTGTGCAACACCGCATATTACTGTGTTTTAACCACCGGGTATTCCAACAGTGTTAATGGTAACAACTACGCCGTTATTTATAAAAAACTCATACTTGTCATTTTCTTCATCCAATCACTTTTCATTATGGGGCCCACACAAGGCTGCACTGTCGTTCAAATATTCCCCGACAGTAAGAATATTCCACGACCAAACAAATATTCCCTGATAATAATGAATATTTTGTAACTACTTGCTTATTTATGATATTTGCGCATTTTACCCATAACTAACCACATGAGCCCAATTAGTTCCATCTCTTATGGATTGGTGTTGCTCTTTGAGGAATCAACCGCATGACTTAGATGGTCGCCAACTCTCCCATTTATGGGGAGGTCGGTAGTTCCATCCCTTTGATGCGAAGCCAGATGAAATGTGGTGGATTGAAGTTTGATCCCGATACCATGTGACAAGTATTTGTGTTTTTTGGTAGGGGTTAGACCAGAACCATAAATGGTTGCTACGTACTCTATTGAAGAGGAGATCGGTCTGCGTAGTTCGAACACAGTGTAAGAGGTTCAACGATTTGAATGGTGTAAGGGTAGAAAGGTGTAGAAAAATGTTTTTGTTGTTTTTGTTTTGTAGAGAAGGGTGTAGAAATGTTTTTTGTTTTTTTTTTTTTTTTATTATGGGCCATATATAAAATGGTTGCCTACGTACTCCCGGGTATGTCGGGGAGATCGGTCGGCGTAGTTAGCCCCATGTTGAGATGATTTTGCGACCAAAAAGTTTGATCCCATGTTAGGGACAAAGCTGGGGGAAAAAAGTTTGATCCCATGTTCGACAAATCTGCGGGTGTGAAAAAAAGTTTGATCCCATGTTTAGGACAAAACTGCGGTGAAAAGTTCAATCCACGGTGGGATAACCAAAATTGTATGGAGTGTGAAATGAAAGATCGATGATCTAAAACTAGAAACTTCTTTGGCTTGAAGAGTGTGTTTCCACGATGGGGCAAATGGGTATGAAGAAAGGGTTGTGTGTAATAAAGGGTTAGAAAACACAAATGATTGGTGATCTGGTGATCCAAAACCGGGATGTTTGCTTGATGGTAACTTCCGGACATAGTACCATTTCACGGTGTGTCGAGTTGATGAGCTATGTGGAAATTCATCGCCATCCATTTCACTGTAATCTAAGAGCACCTCCTCTCGATACCTCTTTGACAATAAATGGGCCTTCCCAGTTTGGAGCAAATTTTCCTTTGATTGATCTTGGTTGTCGATGATCTTCTTCAAAACCAAGTCATATTGTTTAAAGCTTCCCGTAGTGCGGACTTTTTTGTTGTAGGATCTGGCGATCCTTTGTTGGTATAATTGACCATGGAAGATAGCATCACTTCACCTTTTATCTATTAGAGACAATTGGTGATATCTGTCTTGTAACCATTGGTCTTCATCCAGCTGAGCGTCAATCAACACTCTGAGGATTCCATTTCCACCTCTATGGGGAAGCACTGCTTCCATCCCATAGGTCAATGAGTAGGGGGTTGCCCTAGTGGAAGTAATGCATTGAAGTTACGTAGGCTAATAGAGTCGAGAGGCGAGAGGTCGGGCCATCCTTTGTGATTGGCGGACATCTTCTTTGCATCTTCTTGATGTTCTTATTAGCCGCTTCAACAACACCATTCATCTTTGGATGGTAGATGATGAGAGAGTTAAGGTGTTTGATGTGGAATTTCTTGCCTAACTCCTCCATCATTTTGTTGTTGAGGTTTCTTAGCATTGTCTAACAACACAATTACCTCTGTTTGTCCATATCGACAAATGACATTGTTTTTTTATGAAAGCAATGATGACTTCTTTGGTAACCACAGGGGAGGAGGCTTCTTCTACCCATTTGGTGAAGTAGTCGATCATGGTGAAGATAAATCGATGCCCATTCTTGGCTTTGGGCTCTCGATGGGCCCGATCACGTCCATTCCCCACATTGAGAAGGGCGAGGTGAACTCATATTGTGGAGTTCCCTCGGAGGCGTGGATAGCATTCCCATGAATTTGGCATTGATAGCACATCTCTTGGCGTGATCATCACGGTCGACTTTAAGCGAGAGCCGATAATGCCTGTTACGAGGATCTTTTTAACAAGTAGGGGGCCGCTCATGTGTGGGCCACATACTCCACCATGGATTTCATCCATGAGCCTCTGAGCTTGGTCCTTGTCCAGACATCTGAGGAGACCTATTCCTGCATCTCTTTTGTAGAGTGCATCTCCGCTCAGGTAGAACTTCATAGCCATTCGATGGATCCGCCTTCTTTCAGTCGGGCTTGCCTCAGTGGGTGTAGATCCATCTCGTAAGTACTCCTTGATATGTTGATACCAAGGGTGTTGGATGGGAGGTAGCTCATCCGATACTTCTCCAATATAATTCCCATAGGTTGGAGCCTTTTTAGAGAAAAAATGGGATGCTTGGCATGTTTTCCTTGTCGTGTATGTTGATCGAGGAGGCCAAAGTTGCTAGCGCATCCATAAAATCATTCTATTCTATTAGGGAATGTGGAGGAAGTTTATTTCTTGAACTCAAAAAGCCATATGTAAAACTTGTCGATGGTAAGGCAACAAATGTAGTTCTTCGGTGTGATAGATTCTTGTGTTTGTCTAATGACCAATTCTGAATCCCCAAAGACAGTTAACCGCTGGATACCTATTGATTGGGCAAGTTTGAGTCCTATGATACAACCTTCATACTCAGCTATGTTGTTGGTGTTGACAAACTATAATTTGATGACGACGGATCTTGCTCCCCATCTGGGATACTAGAACTGCTCCACTCCAGAACCTTCCATATTAATGACTCCATCAAAATACATTTTCCATGTTGGGCATGTATTGTCTTGATGGTGTTGTTGTTGCTTGTCATTACCCCTTCATCGAGGAAGTATGTTTCAAGGGTTTGAAATCCCTGCGAAGGTGCGGCGGCGATTGATCCATAATTCCTTGACCTTTAATGGACTTTTTGCGTCACGTAGAGCGATGTCAAATTGTTGTAGGATCAACTTGCCATCTCTAGACGATGAAACAATTTAATATGGGTTTCTTGAACACGTACTTGAGAGGATCCACGCGGGATATGAGATGGGTTGTGTGACCATGGAGGTAATGTTGTAACCTCCTGGAAGCCCCATGCTAAAACACAACAAGTCTTCTCAATCGAGTGTACTTGTGTTCACTTCTTCTTTGAATCTTTTCTTTGAGGTAGTAGATAGCTTCGCTCTTGGCCTCTATCGTCTTTTTGTCCCGACATCGACCCATGGCATTGTCATTAATGGACAAGTACATGAACAGGGGAACATCATCCCTGGGTGGTACCAAAATAGGAGCGTTAACTAGCTACTCTTTGATTATAAGGAAGGCTTTCTGACACTCATCATTCCATTTCATGGAGGAGTTCTTCCTTAATAACTTGAAGATAGGCTCACGAGTTCTTTGTGAGTTGAGAAATGAACTTTTAATGAAGTTGATTCTTCCCAAAAATCCCGTATTTCCTTCTCTGTCTGAGGAATGGGCATTTCCTTGATGGCCTGGATTTTGGTGGGATCCAGCTCAATCCCTTTGTGTGACTAGGAAACCTAGCAACTTGCTTGATTTAATGCCAAAGGCGCACTTGGTGGATTCAACTTCAAGTTTGTACTTACGCAACTGACTTGACTTTGAAAAGCTTTTTTGAGAGATGGTCTAGTGGTCTTCTTCCCTTGAGATTTGATGATGATGTCATCCACGAGATCTCTATCTCTTTGTGCATTAAGTCGTCAAAAAAAAGAGCATCATGGCTAGCTGGTAGGTTGCTCACATTATGATTAATGAGGCCAAATGAATGAAATCGTCTATAGCAAAAGGTTCCCCAGGCGTGATGAATGCACGATTTTTCTCACGATCCTCTTCTTCGACAACCATGATTTGATGATACCCAAAGCAATCGACAAAAAGTACATGTCATATTGAGCGTATTGTCAATGAGAATGTGGATAAATATGCACGGAAAGCTATCTATCTTTAAAGCAAGCTTTATTCGGATCCGAATCCACAAACTCACTTTCCTCCTTCCTCCGGTTTAGGCACGGGACTATATTTGATAGCCATTCGGGGTATGTGGACACCATGATGATGCATTGAAAATTGTTTCACAATTTCTTCTTTAACCCTTTAAACTCCACTCGGGTTTTTAATCGCTTTGAGCTTACACTTTGTTGGCTTGAATCCCTCTTTAATGGGAAGGCGATGGATGATGATGTCCATGGACAAACCCACCATGTCTTCATTGTGAGACCATGCAAACACATCCTGGAATTGGGTTAATAAGCAAAACCATGTCATTCCTTTGGTTTGGAGTGAGGTCTCATACCAATCTGGATTAACTTAGGGCTTTCTAAGGTTAGAGATTGAATGAGGTGGTTTGATCAAGATTTGGTTTGGGTTTGTCTTTGACCCATTCCTTGATCTCTGAGGTATCTCAATGTCCTCTTGTATTTCCATCAAGTCTGAGTCCAACTTTTCATCAAAGTTCTGATCCTTGTGGAGAAAAGGCACCTCATCGACAAAATATAGGCACATCTAAATTGAGTCCTGAAACAAAATATATGCTTCACTTAATATATGAAACTATTCAATCATACAAAGTGTTAGCAGCATGTCTTGACAAAAATAAATATTGCTAATATTGTATAAAAAAAGCGATTTAAAAAAAGCTCTGAGGGCGGAGAGGGAGTTTACGCCCTTTTTACCCTTGCGACAAATGCAAGGAGTGCTGCTCCAATTGTCGAGGTGAAGTCTGGTGGATGGCGATGATGAAGAAGGTGATGATCATCATCCTCCTTCTCTCTCTCGAATGATGACCCATAATGTCGGGACAATCATCGTCTGGAGTGTATCTATTTATGTGTGCTCATCATGAAAAGGATGCGTAGATGAGACAAACTCTGGCGATGTCTTGTTTACGTCTTCCGTTCCTCTTCTTCCACTTTGGGATCGAGAATCGGGACCTCTTTTTCTTTAACCCAGTATCGGTTTGGGAAATAACATAGCCATAACATGGGTTTGGAACCTTTACCGGAGAGATGTATATAAGCTCGGGATCTATAGTGGAGATAATCGTCATATGGTGAAGATGAAGGAATCTGTTTGTGCTTGTGAGGATTCACTGTGATGGAGCTAGCGAATAGCCTAATCCATTTCCTCCTTTGATTTGGAACTTGAATTGGGTGCTTAATACCACGATGATCTTTGCCCCCAACCCTTGTCGGGTTGATGACCCAATGATATCATCTCTCTGAGTGGTGACATTACCTCGGAAAATCTTGGGTGTGAGAGGTGGCGCCCCATGGGATGGTAATGAGTGTTGCTCACCTCCGAGGCATGGAAACCCGGCCAACTCAACTTACGAATTGAAGGCGATGAGTGGTATGTCACCTTGTTCGGGACATTCCGGCTCGGCATTAATAATGACTAGGCTATTGTTGATAATGTACTTGAGTTCTTGATGATGAAGAAGTGGAAGGGACGGCTCGAGCCATATGAATCCATGGTCTTCCCAAAAGCAGGTTGTATCCTGTAGCTATTTGAGCACATGAAAAGATACACTGAAATGTATGTGGACCAATCTCCACTGGCAGTTCAATCTCTCCAACGGCATTTAAATTTGGACCCATCAAAAGCTTTGATAACCATATGGTGGTTTTGATCCTCTTGGGGTTGATATTCATCTTCTCCAAGGTAGCATAAGGACAGATATTCAAGATGAACCTCCATCTATCAAGACTCCTCCCACCATATATCCGGAGGACAAAACCGCTATGTCTGACTGACTTTTGCGATGACCAGTCCCTTCGGGGGTATGTCATCATCATCGATGAAAGATATCACATTGTTGTTAAAAATGTGATCAACCGGATGTTGGAATTTTTTCCATCCACTGATTTTTTTTAAATGGGCTTCTTCCAAGACCCTAAGAAGATCTTCTTGTGATCTTCTTGAAAAACCAAGTCCAAGTATGGAAATTTGTTGTGGAGCTTCTCTCAAGCTTAAAACCACCTTGGCTTCATTATGGCCCATGGTATGCGAGGAACTCTTCAATTTTCTCCATGGGAACTTTCCCATTTGATTTGATGGTAGGCTTCATCACCCGATGGGGAAGATATGATGGATTCTCCTTCGACACTGCATGATTAGTTGTATGTGATGTAGATCCTTGACTCCATAATTCCATGGGACTTTTTTTTCAAAACGACAACGGATATCTTGTGGCCTAGATGGCAAGAATTTGCTTTGGTGTGCGACCACTTTCAAAGGATTATCAACACCTTTTTGAGTTGAATTGCTTGTATTGTGAGTGGTCTGGTAGCGACAATCATCCTCGGCGGATATATTCTATCGACGTCCTTCCATTTTGTAGGACATGTGTTCCCACTCTCGAGTAACAAAGTGTCATCATCATCATTTGCGGAGGACACCATTTGTCGATTAAATTACGAATGAGGTGGCGGAGTGCCCAACATTCTTCTTACGTTGTGTGTGCGAGAGTGGGGTGATATTGGCATACTCCATTAGAATTGAACCATCTGGAAGCGAGGATTGATTGGAGGTAGAAGGATGTAATTCTTCCTTCATTGATCGACATCTGAAATATCTCCTCCATAGGTTGGCCCAAAGGTATATAAATTCCCTCTTGTTGGCAAAATCCAGGCGGGCTTTGGCACTTGCTCTTTTTTGCAACTTTATCCTCCAGTGTTTCACTTTACGAAGGTGATGATGGAGTATTCATAACAAAAGGAAGGAGACTAGCATGCTCTGGTGACAATTGGCGTGTGACTTGGTGTTGATGGATCACCGATTACGCGATTGATTACTCTACTTGCTTACAAGCTTTAATCTTTTGTTCCATCATAAAATTGGGCTGCGCAATAATCCCATTTATCGGCACCATCTTTCTTTGGTTTGGGAAGATTCACCAACGTAATTGGAACTTTGTCCACTTTCTCCATTAATCATATTAACCTCTTCTTCTTTGTGTTGAGGAAGAGGGTTGTCTTGCACATGAGGTTGGTCGGGTTTAGTCACCACAATCTCCCCCCATTGTCGATTAAATCCTGATCTTGTGTTTGAGGCCCGCAAATCCAGTGTATCATGTCCGGGTGCCCCAACGCATGATAAGCACACTTAGTGTAGCATTGAAACCCTTCCCATTCGGGTTGGTTTGGTGGAAGAAGATGTGTAATTTTCTTACGAGTAGTCGGAAGATTGAGAACATTCTCGGCGAATCCCCTAGGGGTGTGAACACTCGATTGCGTCGGACTTCTCCACCTTTTGGCAATGTGGGGTTGGAAGATTGTGTGCTGAAAAAGGGAGTAGTTTCTCCTCTGGATAGGCATATTACATTGCCTTTTTTTTACCTTGTAGTATCGAGGAAACATCCTCCTCTTTCTTTTTTATGGACCCTCTCGGGGTTGTTTCCATAAGTTCCAATTTGGATGTGCTTCGTGACTTGACTTTTAGAAGCGGCTAGGTCTTGAATTTTTCCCGACTTCAATCCCATCTCGACCATCTCTCCATGTTTGATCATTTTAAAAATGGCTTGCCAATGCCATTAAGACTCTCTCATAGAAAGGAGCTTCTTGTATGTCTATGAAAAAAATCGTCACCATTTTACGACTTCGTCATAGAAGGAATAACTTGAAGCGACGAAGGCGCCTCCACCTTTGAGCATACTCTCTAAATGACTCATTAGATTGTTTCTTGACCTTGGTAATTTGGTACCGGTCGAGAGCCATCTGAGACTGGAAGAATATCTTGAGTGAGGAAGGCATGAGCTAACTCTTCCCCCACTATGGATTTTAGAATTGTCTAATCTGGTATACCATGATCGGGCTTCTCTCGGTTAGACTCTTTTGGAAATAATTTGCATTACGAGCTTCTCATCCTCGGCATAAGATCCAGGTTCTCCAATGAATACCTTCAAATGTGTGTAAGATCTCTCAACCCATCATACTTTTCAAAGTCGAGAGTCTTGAACTTCTACGGATAATGAACACCGGGGAATATACAAAGATCGAACATATGAAACACTCTCGTGTGTGCTCCAATCCCTTTTATAGGCCGAATGGTCTCTTCCATTTGAAGGACTTTTTTCCCGATATCACCGGTTATCTGGATCTTCTTTGAGATGGGTGTTTTTAGAAATTTTGTTGGTTATCAATTTGAAGTTCAAAAATTGTTTTTTTTATCCAGAACCTTGTGTTCCTCCTCATGTGAGAGGATTACGTATGTATGGGTATTCATGAACCACTGAGTAGATTGGTGTAGTTCTTTAAGCGAACAAGCCAAATCTATAATTTGTTTGCTTAATCCATCAAACTCTTCTCGAGAGAGGAGCGAGGATTAGGCTGGTCGAGATGAAGACATAATTGGTTGGTTGTAGGCTCGTGGCCTTTTTGGACTTTGAGCGGGTAATAGGCCCAATTGTTTCCTACAAAAACTTATGTAGTTTAGTCTTAGGGAATGTATAAAAATGTTTACATGCTATCATAATGTGTCCATTTTAGGAATATTATCCTAAAAGCGGATGTGTCATTTGATAGCATGTCAAGCCTTTTAATATGTATGTACACATATTTCTTCATATTTTCCATTACATAGAGATTGACATGGAATGAAATTACAAGTAATTCTTTTACAAGTAATTGAAATGGAAAGCATGAAGAGACTTTCCTCCGCGTTTGGTTTATCGGTGGTGACCTATCTTAGGTTACTCTCTCGGCTTTTTGGCATGAAGGTTCCCGGATCATCGTGAATTTACTTGACGGGAAGTTAATCCGGTCTTTCAAGCTGAGCGAATCTGGTGGTGCCTTTCACGAGCCTCGTTGGAATTAGTCTCCCTACGAGTCCAGTAATCAAACACCGACAGGATAGCCTCCTGGTGGAGGAACCACATAAAATACATTCACATGCAACGTGTCTCACCGTTATGGGAATGATGACATGTGCAAAGCACTAATATCAGAGATAGATATATTGCAAAGTCAAGTGTAAGTAAAATGCATTCGTACACATTCATCAAAAAAATGTAAATGCAACATCCACACACAAGCATATAACAGTTTTGAAAAGCTTGTAGTAGCGGCTTAAGTCCTCTTCTTTGGAGTCCCAGTGAGTGAGCCACCACTATCGACGTCGGGATTTTTATTGTCCCTTTTTTTCTTGTTTTTTTGTGTTCTCATGTTAGGTGAGATTTGTTTGAAAAAAACAAGTTGTGAAAAGGTCAGACATTTATATGTCGATGATTTGATTATAAGTCGCCAGTTGGTTTTTTTAAATGGTTGTACCAACACAAACCAAGAAAAGGTTTGCACATTGACCCGATGATGTGACACCGCTAAAAGCGGTCTGTGAAACCAGATTCATTAGGGTCCGGGGACTTGCTTTATGGAGAGGAAGGTGTTAGGCACCCCCAACATCCGTGTTACCACGGTGACCCCACCACTTTTCAATTAAACTATTATATGAATGTGTGTGTGTGTGTGTGTGGTCATGTGCAATTATTTGGAAGTAGTGTTATGCCTCGTTCGCACCTATATATACACGAGGTTTGAATTTGTATAAAAAATTTAGTTTTAAACAAGATATAGCAATGATGTTTTTTATAAAGAGGTTTTTCAAACCTTGTGCTCAATAGTAATTAAGGCCCTTTGATACTTCCATTTTATTAAATGTTAGACTTGATTGCTTTTATTTTTGAGATGTGAAGCATGTAAAATACGACAAAAACATAAACTGAGAGTTTTAATAAGAATATTGTCATCTAGACAATATCCACACTCAATAGAGTCCTCATTACATTTATTGTCACACTATTTAATAGAATAGTGAGGACTACTAATGCTATCATCTGGAGCGTCACTCCGTTCCCCGACTCGTCCCAGCTATATTCTCATTTCCTGAAGAGAAAAGTGAAAGAAAGGGTGAGCTCAACTAGCCCAATAAGAAATATTATGACTAAGATAATGCAGAATAAATTATCATTAGTCTTCAACAATTTTAAACTGATCAAATACAATAGACATCAAGTTTAACTGCACCGGAACAAGCAATCCATTAGAAGAGTCAAGTAGAGAATAAAATCTACTATCTTCTATGGTTTAAAATGTTTTCATCAATTTTTATCGATGAGACTTAGCTTAATAAATAAAACACATCATCTACTCATCCTTGTACTACGGCCAAGGATATTCATTAAATCATCAATGGTCATGACTATACCGAACAATCCCTACTCATAATCATACCAAAAACTATCCATCAATGCATTACAGGCCACTGAGGACTTTTACCATATCATTTATAACATTACAGGTCTTGATTGTACCGAATGATCCCTGGTCATAATCATGCTAAGTCCATCTATGCACGTAAGCCAAAGATGACTTTCATTACAATATAAACATGAGGATGATGACAATGACATAAAAATTCAATAAAACAAGTTCAAGAATTAATTTATCCAGGAACCAACAACGTCCAAATTGTCAACATGATACTGCAAATGGATTTTCGCCCGCCATGCGATAATCCACGCATACAGATCATTTCCACAATTTAATAAGGAATGAATACAAAGGATCATTCACCATGCATGTGGTAATCCACATAGATATGTTATTTCAACAGAATAATAAAGAATGGAATAACAGAAGGATTCACCATGCGTGCAATAGACTGCATAGACAGGTTATTCCCAACAGAATAATAAAGAATGGAACTAGGTCACGCGTAAACGCACTTGCAGACGATATATTCGACGTAATAATAAAGAATGGAATAACAAAAGAATTCACCATACATGCGATGAACCCATACATGCATGTGTTATTCCAATGAATAATAAATAATGGAACCAGGTCATGCATAAATGCACAGACAACATATTCTGACAGAATAATAAATACAGAATAATAAATAATGGAACCAGTTCATGCGTAAACGCACAGACAAGATATTCCAACAGAATAATAAAGAACGGAACCAGGCCAGGAGAAATTTGCACCGATAGGATATTCCAACAGAATAATAAAGAATGGAATAACAACATAATTTCTCCATGTATGCGGTACTTTGCATAAACAGGTTATTCCAACAAAATAATAAAGAATGGAATAACAATTGCTCTCTTCATGAATACGAAAGAAATAATACCCCTTACCTTGGAACAAACTGGATATAGGAGTAGTGAAGTAGCAGAATAATTTTCTTCTTTCTCTCTATAGTTTCTCTCTCTAGAGTTTTAGTGAATTCGTCAGAAATAATGAAGGAATGAACTTCTATTTATAGGAGAATGGACTGAATAGTAACTACTTCCTGAATGGTCCAGATTAATTTACTTTTAAACGGACGGTCAAGATTGGTTTACTATAAAATATTCTAATAAAATAAAATCTTTTAAATAAAATATAATATATTCTATTTAAAATCTAATAAAATGAATAACTTTATAAAAGTATTCTGTTTTATATAAAAAGATTTTACTATACAAACACTATGCATAATAAAATATAATATATTCTATTTATAGTCTAATAAAACGAATAACTTTATAAAAGTATTCTGTTTTATATAAAAAGATTTAACTATGCAAAACACTATGCATAATAGAATATATTATATTCTATTTATAGTCTAATAAAACGAATAACTTTATAAATGTATTCTGTTTTATATAAAAAGCTTTTCTATTTTATTACATTAATAATACTAATAAAACAAAACTTCATCATCATTATTATAATTCACACTATTAATCGACCAGTCGTTCCCCAAGAAATAGGGGCTTTCCAATAAGGATTTCTCCCTATTGGCACGCAATTAGGTGACCAAACATCTCCTTGGCAGAACTTTCTAGACATCGTTAATATTGCAAATAATAATATTAATAACTTTGTCGTCTCAATTATTGATTTAATAATATATAAAATATCGACAATAATTGAATCAATTAACGTGAGATACTATGCAACAATTACTGAAGCAATAATTGAACAAAACTGAGTGACTTCTCACGTAAGCATCAATAATTAATACCATGTGTTACTATGCAATCACGCGTATTCCTGTACTTTTAACACTGGGTGTTTCAACAGTTAACGATAAAACTTCCGCCATTATTTTCATAAAGTATTTTTGTCGTTTTCTCAATCCGACAATAATTTTGTTGTGGGGTCCACCAATGATCGTGCCGTCGTACGAATATTCTCTGTTAAAAAAAATATTCCCCCACCAATCGAATATTATATAGCAACTTACGTACTTTGCAAAATTTATAAATATAACCCACAACTATAACATTATATCAAATTCATTCCATAATATTCAAAAATTATAATTATAGAAATTTCATCTTTATTCATAAAAATTGGGGTCTTACAAATAATATATAGCAGTGCCGAACTCCTCATGGGCATGAAAGCCATCTAAGAAAATTCAAACATCGTGAATAATTTACAAGCTGCTTACAGTTAAAAATATCCATTATGGGAACCGAATCTAGATTCAGTAGACTGAATCTGTTATCACATTGTCGACATCGAGATTTTTATTTGTCCCTTTTCGTTACTTGTTCTTTGGTGTTCTCATGTTAATGTGAGATTTGTTTGAAAAAACAAGTGAAAAAGGTCCGACATGTATAATGTCGACGATTTGACTTTAAGAGTCACCAGTTGGTCTTTTTAACTAGTTGCACCAACGCAACCGAAAAGGTTTGCACATTGACCAAAGATTCATTTAGGTTCGGGGGCTTGATTATGCGGAGGGAAGGTGTTAGGCACTCCCCGACATCCGTGTTGCCACAGTGACCGCCACTTTTCAAGAAACTGCTATAGGAATGTGTGTGTTTGTGTGTGGGTAGATCAATGTGCAATTATCTGAAAGTGGTGCGAGCCCTCGTTCGCACCTATATACAAAGGGTTTGAATTTTATAGAAAAATTCAGTTTTAAACAGAATATAGCAATGAAGTTTTATAAAAAGAGGTTTTTTCAAACCCTGTGCTCAATAGGAATTGAGACCTTTTCATACTTCCATTTTATTATTAAATGCTCGGCTTGATTGTTTTTATTTTCGAGATGCGAGGCATCTTCGAGAAAATAATATACAGCAGTGTCGAACTCCTCATGGGCATGAAAGCCATCTAAGGAAATTCGATACCTCAAATAATGTACAAGTCGCTATAAATTTGAAAATGTCCATCATGGGAACCGAATCTAGATTCAGTAGACTGAATATGTGATCACATGATTCCTAGGCTCATATGATACTGCAGTTTATATGAAAAGCAGTAATCAGTTATATATATAAAAGCTTTAAATATATATATATATATATATGTATATATATATATATAGACATGATCAACCACCACGAAGAAACTCCATGTGGGATCAAAAAAATAAATAAATCAATAAATGCGATCTACCGCCACGAAGTAAACTCCAGGCGGGACTTGAATGTAAAGAAAGTTGTAAAAGTGATCAACCGCCATGAAGTAAACTCCAGGTGGGACGAAATGTAAATAAAGCAGTAAAAGGCCACAAAGTAAACTCCGTGCCCCATGAAAATGTAAACACACACACACACACATATATATATATATATATATATATATATATATATATATATATATAAACGTGATAAAACATACTGGGATATAAAATCCGTGCTCATCGGATATATCCGATAATAATTATATATATAAGTATATATATAAAAGCAATAAATGCTTCTTGATGTAAAATCCAAGCTCATCGAGATATGTCCCATAACAATTATTATATATATATATATATATATATATATATATATATATATATATATATATAAGCAAGTAAACGCTCCGGATATAAAATCAAGGCTCATCAGACAGAGTCTGACAACAATTTTATATATATATATATATATATATATATATATATATATATAAGCAAATAAATGCTCCAGACATAAGTCTAGGCTCAATCGAGGCATAAGTCGATAATGTTAGTCCATATATATAAATATATACATATATAAGTTTATATATACAGACAGAAATGAAAACCACGGACTGAAGTCCGGGCATACGCACATAACACGACTCTTAATGTGTAGAATAATGTGTGCAAAGATGAAGAGAAAGGCTTTATAGAGTGTGAGAAGGCTTACAGTGGGCTACCAATGCAGACTTCTATGACTCTATATGGATAAACACTCAGCTCCCGCTGGTAAATGTGTGACACCCCCAAATCCAGGTACTTCATTCCCACAGGATCTGGTGTTCACTTAATCAAACATTCATATCTAACTACCCAATCACAATAAAACTGGATAAATAAAACCTTTTCCATTAAAGGGTTACATAATAAAATCTCCGAGGTTATCTAACCTTTAATTACAATCATTCAAATTCATAAATTAAATAAACATCATTAAAACCAAGTCTAAGATCATCATAATAAAAGTCTAAGATCATCATAATAAAAATCTAACATCTCAATCAAAGTAAAATTACAAGTCTTCATCACTTACACATTTTTCCCTTTCCTTTCCTAGACGAAGGTTCATCTACCTTCTCTTCTTTAGTTGTAATGAGTTTTAAAATATGCAAGAGTGAGCAAAACAATTGCTCACTGGATACAATATGAAATCAACAGGAGTATAGTAATAATAACTGCCAATAATAGGCTCATCAACAATGAATAGTACTTTATCATCAATAATCATAAACTGAAATCCAAAAATGTAGAATAACTATAACTGAGGGTCATAAGACCATGAACTATGTCCATAGTTGCGAGTATTCTTTCAACTCCAACTTTAACAGTCATAAGACTATAAGGACTCCTCGTACTTAGGGGGATCAGCCCTTCGTACCATGTATTGTGCACAAACATTTAACGCTACGCGTAAGTTATCCCCTAATAATAATAGGGTTGTTCATCTCAGTATTTGGAGTACAAGTCCGCACCAAAGAGAGTTTGGTTTGGATAAGCTTTCAAGGGTAATTTGAAGTTCAACGATCATCAAATAGAGGACTAGTTGAATTAATAACATCATATTACAGAATAATCGTAATTGAATCAAAATGGTAAACCAAAATCATGCTTTAGGAATAATCTAATAACATATATTTTGAATAATTATAACATGCCTTGCTTGAACAATATTAAGTCAAGGTTAAATTAGAATTGGGTACTAAGCATGCATAATAATTTGAGCGATGAAATTGCTCAACATTAGTATAAATAGTTGTGTGCATGCTAAACAACAAGTTAAATACAAGAATAACTTGTCAACATTAAACCAAAGTTTAGAAAGCTTGCATCATTTATAAGGTAATCGAATTGAAACAATAAATAGTTCAACAAGATAAAGAATTAGAAATCTTGCATTATTATATTAGGAACAATAATTGATTCCATTTACAAAAGTAGACTTAGAGAACTTGCTCAATGTAAAAAGAAAGTTTAGAAAACTTGCCTTTGCTTTCGTAGGCTAAACCAAATTAATACTGAATCACAATATCCTATAAATATATGTCATCATGACATAATTAGTCATTACCATCTTACAAACATAACTAAATACGTTCATCATTTAAAATTGGATTTTAATCACATAATCGAGTTATAACACAAGTTAATTGTTAATAACATACTTATTCATAGTATAGAAATACTAAAATCAACATTTAGCGATCCCTACTATCATCACATAACTTTTCTTAAAATTTCGGTTATACAAAAGTACACTTTGTCGAGACCATTCTGCTTAACTTCATGGCATTTGGCAACACCACGCTTACAACTGGGTGCATGGGTGCTGACTGCGGAGCACGTATTTGCATTGTGGCGGTGCGGTGAATAAGGCTACAATCTGCTACATGGTATGCTGTTAGTATGTACCATTATTGCTAAACTTTTATCGTTGGTCATTTGCATGATGCAAACTACGAGTTTCGACTAACAACTTCTAAGAATGAAGCAGGAAAAAGCCAATTTTGGCCTACAAGTTCATTTCTAACAGACTGATTTACATATAATTCATACAAAACTTCATGTAAACATAATTCAAGGATTCCTAACATGTTTATACTCATATAACAACATAAACAACAAAATTAACACACCCAATTCCATTGTTTTTGGCTAAAACTCATTTTTTTAAATATTTTTGAAGAAAACAACCACTGTAATTTTGTTTTGCAACCAAAACCATTAATTCAAAGCATTTTATCAAAGTATATATATACTCTAACAAATTGAAATGCCAATTTATCAATAAAACAACTATTCAACCATAATTTCTATTTTAACTAGACAATATGTAATCCCCAAAACTCACAGTAAAATATTTTTCTTCCCAAATTACATACATATCATCAATTCATAGATTATAACTTATGAAAATCATTTTAACATCACTAATAAGTCATATAAAGCCACATAACACAATAATTCATGCTTACACAAAAATTCTACAGAGAATTTGGGAAGAGAAACTAGACTTTTAAAACTAAAAAGAAATTGGAGAATACCTTGATAGAAGATGACATGACTTCTCTTTTCTCTCTCCTCTCCTCTCCTTCCCCAATCTCTAGCCTTTCTTTCTCTTCTTCTTCTTTCTTCTTCTTCTTCTTCTTCCTCCGAGTTTTCTTTCTTCTCTAAACTCTCTCTCTCTAACATACGTCTTAACAAATAACGATATAGATATTATATATATTAATTATATAATATAATTATAAACATAACTGATATCAGTTATGTGAATTTTGAAATCAAAAGCCATAAGGCTTGTTTGGTTTCTAACTAAAAAAATAACCCATTAATCTTATACCTTGTTTGGTAAAACTCAAATAAATTAAAGACTTAATAGGCATTAGGCCTTGTTTGGCCAAAACGGAATTAAAACTCCTTTAAGTTATTTTAATAACTCCTTTATAAAAGGTTATTTGTCACACATTAACTTAATTAAATTAATTCTAAAAATAATTTATCAAATCACTTTAACACATAAATCAACATCACAAAATTATAATTTTCTATATAATTATAACTCTATTTAATCAACTAACACATCCTTTTTAATTACAATTCCAATAAAAAGAATAGTAATTCAATTAATCAAAATTCTCTAACTTAATAATTAAATTAAATTAGCAAAATAATTAATTTTCCTTAATTATTTATTTAACAAATAATTAACCACATCAATTCAAATTTGAACAATTATTTATTCAACAATAAACACAACCATTAAATATTTAAACATTCAATAAATATTTAATATAACAATTAAAATTCTAGAATGTTACAAAATATATAACTATATGTGAGCTAACAGGTGTTTAGAAAGAGCAAGCACTCAATATAGGGGGTGTACAAAGCCAATTGGACAGGGTTCCCTCCCTATTTCTCTTGAAAATGTAGCCACCCCAAGCCCCATATATATAGAGGCGGTGCCGTGAGTACACCTGCAAAGCTTCCCAGTCGCCAGTGGTACCGTGGGTCTCGGGTCAAGTGTTGCGTGTTGCGACGTACACTTAGATTAACGCATTTGTTAAGCTCGATTAGCTCATAACTTTCAATCGGGGAGTCCGATGGAAGCGTGCCATACTATTATGGAAAGCTCTTTCCAAGAGCTATACAATGACATAGGATATGACCTTTTTTGATTCTGGGAAGATGGGTCCGTGACAAAAATAACATTTTCAGGTTTCCGTCAGGCAATCTGATGAGCCATTTTTTAATAGTTTAAGCTTTGAAGCGATTTGAATTGAAATGAGTGTATTTTATTTGAAGTGAAGTTGAGCTAGAAAAATGACCATTTTGCCCTTCCAAGGGTTATCTCCGATTTTTACTCAGTTGTAACAGTCTTTTCTCAGGGTTATCTCTGAGGTTATCATGTTGTTAACTTTGAATGTCCTCAGGGTTATCTCTAAGGTTGGCTTGACCTCCTAGGGTTAACTCCGGGGTCGGGAAATGATGTTGTAGTCCTCCAGGGTTACCTCTAGAGTGTGAAAAAGACGTTTTTGCCCTTCTGCATAGTTAGTAACAGGAAAAGAAAATTTTGAGTGTCTATAGATGTCCCTCTTTATCATTTTCATGCAATGTAATTGAATGAACATGAAAAAGATTAGTAGACACTTGAAATATGACAAGTTATTTTTAATGATGCAAATCGCAATGTAGTGAATGTGATGATGAATGTTAAAATGTTTTTGCAAATCGCAGTTTGCAAATCGCACATCGCATTTCGCATTTCACTTTTCGTATTTGGCCAATCGCAATTCGCAACTCGCACATCGCATTTCGCATATCGCATATCGCAAATCGTAATTCGCAATGTAATGAATGTTATGATGCATGTTTAAAATGTTTTCACAAATCACTTTACCTTTACCGATCATTGCTGATGCCTATGCTGGTGTTGACTCCAATGGTTTGGCATTTAATCGTTAACGCTTATTTGATGAAGATAAGTTGAGATTTTTTCCACATCTCTGATGGGATGACGTTTTAAAATCACGAGGCCTTCCCAATGTATACGCTGGTAGTTTGCAATGGTGCCTACCGATGGTATTTTGTAGTTGAATACTGTTATCGTTGAATATTGCTATCATTGAACTTTTTGGTTCCCACTCAAACGGTGGTATTCAAAATATTCATCACTGAACTGTCTTGATGTTGACCTGAATTGAAGATAATGGTTTTGAATATCGAATCTTCCGATACCTTCGTTGAAGTAATATTCAAAGGTTTGCTTCGCTAGACTTTCTTACTGACGATGTTACGCTTTTGATAGAAATGTATGTGTGATGTAGCTCTTCACCCTTTTTGAGGTGATTTGGAGTTTCCTTTCGCTGTTGGGTGCTTGTGCCCCATTTCCTTGAATATTTGATTCGCAACCCTGCTGAACTGATGACCTGAATGCCGCTGATATCCCTGGAGGGTGCAGCTCGCTCTTTCACTGTCGAACTTTTGAACTTTAGTGTAGAGGCCTCAATTTATGAGGATTTGACGCAAATTAACACATTTGTTGGTGTAGATTTCATTCGCCAGACCTTTTGTCATTGGCCTTGAGTTAAGAACTTTTTAAGAATTTTCCCCTTCATTCGTAGGGGGCACGCTTATGTCGCCATGATTTCTTTCGGAGTTTTCTTTTTTTTTTTGAGAGGCTTGATCCCGCCTTAAAATCCTTCCTTTTTTGGAATCGAAAAATGCCCAAATCCTTTCGCATGTTGTTGATGAGGATTTCATATGAGAAAACTCTCTTTGTTGACCAAATCGCAGTGAACAATATCCAAATCGCCAAGATGATATATGAGGGAAGCTCGATGATGATGGACCATGTCGATGGTGTTGGATCGGTGCATTTTCCTCTTTAGGATGGTTGATAAATGCCCCAATGTTGAGTTGTCGCTGTTTCCAGATTGCCCCAATCTTGTTGTAAGGTCCCAATATCGGTTTGTCGTTGATTTTGAAATTGCCCCACCTTGCTTGTTGTGCTAGGATAGTTGCTTTGATAGATGGGTTGATAAGATGCCGAGATCGCAAGAGGCTTTTACCTCCTGTACCGTAATGGTGAACAAGTGTAGTGGATTTGGGCTTTGATGCCCTCAATCATTGTTCTGACTTGTTCGCATGATCGACTTTGATGATTTTCTTTTCGATTTGATGAAGACTTGTGATTGAGGGTGTCGGCTCTTTGAAGGTCCTCATTCTTTGTTTGTCTTAGTGTATCGTTTGTTTCTTCCTTTCGGGATTTGTGCCAAAATTGATGGAATGACATTGAAGTGTTGTTGGGTCTTCTCCACATGGGTCGCCTGACTTGGAGGGTTGTTCTTGGGGGTGTAGACTTGGGATTGATGTTTGGGTTTGGATGTTTCTTTTGAGGTTTGACCACACTGCCTACTTTTGATGGTTGCCTCGTGTCTGTACTCTTCCTGTATGTGAGGAGAGATCGAGTCTCGTGAGTTCTACTTTTGATAAGATAAAAATGGTTTACGTACTCCTATTGAAGAAGTGATTGTTGAAAGTGTTTGTTTGAAGTGTTTTGAAAGTGTTTTGTTTGAGAAAGGTATTTGAAGAAGAAGTTTGTTTTGTTTTTTTTGTTTTGTGTTTGTTTGACCGCACCATAAAATGGTTGCCTACGTACTCTATTGATGAGAGGATCGGTCAGTCTTTCGTAGTTCGAGCTCTGATGAGTTTGAAACTGAATGATTTGATTTTTGATTTTTTTTTTTTTTTTTTTTTTTTTTTTTTTTTTTTTTTTTTTTTTTTTTTTTAATTTTTTTTTTTTTTTTTTTTTTTTATATTTATATGAAATGAAAAAAAAAAGGCATACTACTAAGAAAGTGATATCGTCCCAACATCTTCTCGAACTCACAACTTTATCCCCTGGATCTACATCTTTTTGCTAGTTGAGGCCCGATAGTCCAGTTGTCGATGGTTATGTTGCCTTTCAAGGCTCGCGATGAGAGGTTACTTCTTGGTTTTGAATGTCTTCACTTATGGCCATAACTTGATCGCTTCTGATTCAAGACATTCCTCGTGGATGCTTGAAATTGGACCCATCGCAAAAAGGTATGAACTCTTGATTCTTTGATGGGTTGGTTTCCGATAACCTCACCACCTTTTCCTTCATCTGTTTCCTTCACGCTTTTCCTGGGGCTTGAGAGGATTCACCATGAAATCTCCCTCGAACTGTCTGTCGTCATTTCTTGCAAGGAACTTTCCTTTTTTGCTTTTTCTTCCTTGGAAAGGATTAGTATTTCCTCCCAGCATCATCCCAAGGTTATAAAATCCGGAATGTGGTTGTATCTTTGGACCACGTGATGTTTGATGTTGGCGGAGGAATCTCCTTTGGGGATTCCTTGTCTCTCTCTCATTTCCTCGCATTAGGATCATTCCATCTTGTGTTCTCGCCAGATTATCGCCATATAGCCTTCACCTCATCTGAACTGCCTGTCTCGAGTGGACATCTTAAGCTTTTTATTTCTTTTTTTCGCCTTTTTTGGTCATGGGAAATTCTATCTCCAGCTCTCCATTTTCAATGAGATCCTGGATTTTATGTCGCAAAGACCAACATTCCTCAGTCGTATGTCCAAGTGAGTTAGAATGGTAGAGACATATCTTGGTGGAATCATAACTCTTTATCTTGGGATTTATAGGAGGCAACAACTCAGTAATCCTTCCTTCGCTTATCAGAAAGTGTAGCATTTCTTCATTGGATTTGCTTAGAGGGGTGAATTTTTGGACTCTTGTGGAGGTTGTTTGATCTTTCTTCTTTGAGAATTCGCATTCCCCCGAGCGATTTTTCCGTGGCGAGATCTTTCTAATTTTTTATCATCCCCTTTTCTTTTGCTTCTTCTTTTATTGATAGTTGAGAAAAAAAAACCTCGTCCTCGATCTTGCTTCGATTGGTGCACTTCATCGCCTTAGCTAGCATTTATTATTTACTTGATTCTGATTCGATCTCTAAATTTTTGCATTACTATCATACCCTCCTCCGAGTTTTCCCACTTTAGGACATTTGTTCTGTGCCTTTGGGGGTATTCTTCTATCCTTCGTATGCACTTACGAATTGGATATATTTCAGCGCTTCCTGACCCGATCATGTTTACTTCCCTCGTATCATGTTGCAATGGAAGGTTGGTGTTGACATTTTGTTGTTCGGGTTGTTGACCACAATACTGCCACTTTCGATCAGATTTTGAATTTTATGCTTTAAGGACCAACAATCTTGTGTATCGTGTCCCGAGACCCCGAGTAAGGTAAGCACTTCTTTTGCTTGGATTGTATCTTTTGCTCCCCCGCCCGTGAGGTGGAGCCAGCCTCGGTAATTTTCTTGTGATCCATTAATATCGCCAATACATTTTCAAGGGAATCGCCAAAAGGAGTGAACACCCGATTTTCGTTCTTTTCAAATTTTCTTTTCCTATCTGGGGCATTGGTTGAATGCAACTGTTGTTGAGATGGCGATTGTCTTGCTTTTCCAAATGGGGGGACCAGAGGTTGGTCTCCTAGCTTTGCCCCTCTGACAACAAGGGATACATCTTCATTGCTTTATCGGTACACCCTTGGGATCGCTCGCGATACTTGCCCAATCAGATATGTCATGGCATCGCTTCCAAGGCAGTGAAGTCTTTAATCTTGCCTGCCTTTAGACCCATCTCTGCCATTTCGCCGTGTTTGATCATTTTTTAGAATGGCTTTCCTATGCCTGCTAGGATCCTCTCATAGTAAGGAGCCTCTTGATATCAATAAACGTCATTACCATCTCGCTTTCATCATTGATGGAATGACTTGCGCTGCTAGATGTCTCCACCTTTGGGCATATTCTCGGAAAGATTCAGTACTTTTCTTTTTGACTTTAGTCACTTGGTATCGATCCGGTGCCATTTGTGACTAAAAACTGTACTCAGAACGATTTAGAAAGGCGTGGGCCAATTCTTCCCAGTTGTGGATTTTGGCATTGTCAAGTCGGGCATACCAGGCTTTAGCCTCTCTCAAAGACTCTTTTTTGAAAAAGTTGCATTCTCGAGGCTTTCATCTTCAGCATAAGATCCCAGTTCGCCAATGTACACTTTCAGGTGCGTATAGGGATCGCCTTCCCCATTGTACTTTTCAAACTCTGGGACTTTGAATTTGGTAGGATATCGAGCCCCTGGGAATATGCAGAGATCTGAATAGGTGACACTCCCATAATTTCCAGTCCCTTTGATTGACCGGATGGTCTCCTCCATTTGTTGGACTTTCTTTCTTATATCCCCAGTTTCTCGATCATCCCTGAGATTTGTGATTTCTTTATTGGAATGAGGTTTAGGTATCTGGGTTTCCATCTTTTTGCCAATACCCTGACTGCCCCCTGGTGTGGATGACTCTGGTTGAGTAGGCATTGTTTGGCCCTAGATTCCTCCATGTGCATAGGATTCCGTGTAGATTGGTGTAGTTCTTTGAGCATAACAGCCAACTCTGTATAATTTGATAGCTTAATCTTTCGAACTCTTCACGAGAGACAGTGAGTAGGATCAGTCGGGCACTTTTATCCATGTCTCGATCGTGGGCTTAATGCCTTTTTTGGACTTTGAATGGGAAATAGGATCAATTGCTTCCCTACAAAAACTTATGTAGTTTAGTCTTAGGGAAATGTATAAAAATTTTACATGCTATCATAATGTGTCCATTTTAGGAATATTATCCTTTTAAAAATGGATGTCATGTTTGATAAGATGTCAAGCCTTAATATGCATGTATACATATTCATTTCATTTTTCATTACATACAGATTAACATGGAATGAAATTAAAGTAAAAATTAATTGTTTTTACAAGTAATTGAAATGGAAAGTATGAAGAGACTTCCCTTCGCGTTTGGTTTATCGTAGGTCAACCTATCTTAGGTTACTCTCATGACTTTTTTTGGCATGAAGGTTCCCGATCATCGCAATTTACTTGACGGAAAGTTAATCCGGTCTTTCAACCGGAGCGAATCTGGGTGGTGCCTTTCCCGAGCCTCGTTGGAATTAGTCTTCCCACGAGTCCAAAGAATCAAACACCGACAGATAGCCTCCTCGTGGAGGGACCACACAACATACATTCACATACAACGTGTCTCACCGCTTATGAAAATGATGACATGTGCGAAGCACTAATATCATCAAGATAGATATATATAAAGTAAGGCAAGTAAAGTAAAATGCATTCGTACACATTCATCATAAAATGTAAATGCAACATTCACACACAAGCATATAACAGCTTTGAAAAGCTTGTAATAGCGGCTTAAGCCCTCTTACTTCGAGTCCCCAAAGCAGAGTCGCCACCGTCGACGCCGGGATTTTTTATTTGTCCCTTTTCGTTTCTTGTTCTTTGGTGTTCTCATTCTTAATGTGAGATTTGTTTGAAAAAACAAGTGAAAAAGGTCCCACATGTATAATGTCGACGATTTGACTTTAAGAGTCGCCATTGGTGTTTTTAATCGTCGCACCAACGCAAATCGAAAAAAAGGTTTGCACATTGACCCAGTGATGTGACACTGCTAAACGGGTCTGTGAAACCGAGATTCATTTGGGTTCGGGGGCTTGATTATGCGGAGGGAAGGTGTTAGGCACCCCCCGACATCCGTGTTACCACGGTGACCGCCACTTTTCAAAGAAACTGTTATATGAATGTGTGTGTGTGTGTGTGTGTGTGGATCAATGTGCAATTATTTGAAAGTAGTGTGAGGCCTCGTTCGCACCTATATACAAAGGGGGTTTGAATTTATATAAAAATTCAGTTTTAAACAAGATATATAGCAATGAAGTTTTTTAAAAGAGGTTTTTCAAACCCCGTGCTCAATAGTAATTGAGACCTTTTCATACTTCCATTTTATTATTAAATGTTCTAACTTGATTTGCTTTTATTTTTGAGATGCGAGGCATCTTCGAGAAATAATATATATAATGTCGAACTCCTCATGGGCATGAAAAACCATCTAAGGAAATTCAAACACATCGTAAATAATGTATAAGTCTTACATAAATTTAAAATGTCCATCACGAGAATCCGAATCTAGATTCAAGAGATCAATCTGTGATCACATGATTCCTAGGCTCACATGATACCGCAGCTTTATGAAAGCGTAATAAGCATATATATATATATATATATATATATATATATATATATATATATATATATATATATATATATATATCAACCACCACGAAGCAACTCCATGGGGGGATAAAATGTAAATATATAAAAGCGGTAAATATATATATATATATATATATATATATATATATATATATATATATATATATATATATATATATATATATATATATATATATATATATACATGATCAACCACCACAAAGCAACAACTCCATGGGGATCGAAAAAGTAAATAAAATAAAGCGAATAAAGCTATCAACCGCCACGAAAGTAAACTCCAAAGGACTTAAATGTAAATAAAGTAAAAGTAAGCAATCAAAAGGCCACAAAGTAAACTCAGAAATAGATAAAAATATATATATATATATATATATATATATATATATATATATATATAGCGATAAATACTGCACCGATATAAAATCCGAGGCTCATCGGATATATACGACAACAATTATATATATATATATATATATATATAAATAATAAAAACGCATCAGGATGTAAAATCTAGGCTCATCGATATGTCCGACAACAATTATATATATATATATATATATATATATATATATATATATATATAATAAAGCAAGTAAACTCTCCGGATATAAAATCCGTGCTCATGATATATATACATTATATATATATATATATATATATATATATATATATATAAGCAAATAAACGCTCCAGACATAAGTCTAGGCTCAATCGAGGCATAACTCGATAATGTTAGTCCATATATAAAAATATATATATATAAGTATATATATATATATATATAAAAAAATGAAAACCATGGACCAAGTCCAGTCGGGCATACACACACACACAACACGACTCTCAATGTATAGAATAGTGTGTGCAAAGATGAAGAGAAAGGCTTTATAGAGTGTGAGAAGGCTTACAGTGGGCTGCCAATGCAGACTTTTATGACTCTATATTGATAAACACTCAGCTCCCGCTGGTAAATGTATAACTATATGTGAGTTAACATGTGTTTAGAAAGAGCAAGCACTCAATATGGGGGTGTACAAAGCCAATTGGATAGGGTTCCCTCCCTATTTCCCTTGAAAATGAAGCCACCCCAAGCCCCATATATATAGAGGGGGGTGCTGCAGGTACACCTGCGGCTGCCCGGGCTGCCCAGGGCACTGTGGGTCTCACCGTGTTGCAGTACGTACACTCAGACAATGCACTATTCGCTCGGTCGCTCATAACTTTTAATCCGGGAGTCCGATGGAAGCGTGCCATACCATTCCGGAAAGCTCTTTACAAGAGATACAGAATGACATAGGATTTGACCTTTTTTCATTTTAGGAAGATGGGTCTGTGACCGAAATAACATTTCCAGGTTTCCGTCAGGCAATCCGGTGAGCCGTTTTGCGTAGTTTTCGCTCCAAAGTTAAGATATGGTTCTTGTGGTACTTCTTTTGAAGAAATTTGAGTTGAAATGAGTGTATTTGATTTAAAGTGAAGTTGAGTTCAAAAAATGACCATTTTGCCCTTCCTGGGGTTATCTTCGATTTTTGCTCAGTTGTAGCAGTCTTTTCTCTGGGTTATCTCTGAGGTTATCATGTTGTTGATTTTGAATGTCCTCAGGGTTATCTCTGAGGTTAGCTTGACCTCCCGGGGTTAACTCCGGGGTCGGGAAATGATGTTGTAGTCCTACAGGGTTACCTCTGGAGTGTGGAAAAGACGCTTTTGCCCTCCTGCATAGTTAGTAACAGGAAAAAAAAATCGAGTGTCTACACACATTATTCCTAGGCTCACACGATGCCACAAATTATTTTAAAGTAGTAAGCAGTTATATATATTAAAGTCAGATATATATATATATATATATATATATATATATATATATATATATATATATATATATATATATATCAACCACCACGAAGCACCTCCATGGGGTATCAAAAATGTAAATATATAAAAGCGGTAAATATATATATAGAGACATGATCAACCACCACGAAGCACCTCCATGGGGGATCAAAATGTAAATCAAGCAATAAATGTGATCAATCGCCACGAAGTAAACTCCCAAGTGGGACTAAATATAAATAAAGCGTTAAAGAAAAGGCCACGAAGTAAACTCTAGACTGATAGAAATATATATATATATATATATATATATATATATATATATATATATATATATATAAGCGATAAACGCATAAGAATAAAATATGTAATAGCCAAATAATATATAGGAACAAATAATAATTCAAATAATAAATCCGTATAATAATTCATAAAATTCATTGTAGTAATAAGTTAATAATTATTACTACAATTTAGAATTAGTTAAAATTGATATAATTTCATTTTATGAAATTATATCAATTCGAAATAAGTATTTGTTATTATTTGACGGTTATTATGTTTTTTTTTGGCGCCCAACGTTTAAATTTCACTCTGGAGAAATTAGACTTTTACTTATCTGTTGAAACTCCATTTGGAGAAACCTTCATCACATCCACTGTTTATAAGTCTTGTTTAATTCAAATCGGCAACCGCACATTACCTGTCGATCTTATCTCTTTGAAAATACTTGCATTTGATGTGATTTTAGGGATTAATTGGTTAACTACTCATCATGCTAAAATTGATTGTTTTCGTAAGGTTGTTAGCTTTCATTTTCCTAACCAACCTATTGTGCGAATTCAAGCAATCAAACCATTAAAGTCAATCACTATCATATCAAGCCATAAAGCTATTCGTTTATTGAAAAATGGATGTTAAGCTTTCTTAGCCTATGTCACAAATTTAAGCAAAAATACGTCAGGTTTGAATGATATTTCTATTGTTAATAAATTTCCTGATGTATTCCCCGAAGAACTTCTTGGCCTACCCCCAGAGCGTGAAATCGAATTTGGTATTGACCTTGAACCCAGTACAAAACCCATTTCCAAAGCCCCATATCAAATGTCTCCTATTGAACTTCAGGAGTTAATGACCCAACTACAGGAATTGTTAGACATCAGTTTCATTCATCCTAGTACATCTCCTTGGGGTGCTTCTTATCTATTCGTAAAGAAGAAAGATGGAAGTATGCGCATTTATATTGACTATCGGGAGTTGAATTATGTCACCATAAAAAATAGGTACCCATTGCCACACATTGATGACATGTTTGACCAGTTTCAACGGGCCAAATTCTTTTCAAAGATTTATCTTCGTTCCAGATATCATTAGTTAAAGATTAAAACTGATGACATTCCAAAGACTGTTTTCAGAACTCGGTATGGGCATTACGAATTCCTAGTCATATCTTTTGAATTGACTAATTCTTCTGCTACCTTCATGGATATGATGAACCGAGTATTCAAAGAATATTTGGATCATTTTGTGGTCTTCTTTATTGATGACATCCTCATTTACTCCAAAAGCTGTGAAGATCTTGAGCAACAATTAAGGTTGATACTCCAAAAGCTTCGTGAAAACAAGCTATATGCCAAGTTGAAGAAATGCTAGTTCTGGATTGAGGAAGTAGCATTCCTTGGGCACGTGATATCAAATCATGGAATATCTGTTGACCCGGCAAAGACTGAAGCAATTCAAAGCTGGAAGAAACCTAAGTCAGTGACTGAAGTACGTAGCTTTCTCAGCTTAGCTGGTTATTATCAGAGATTCGTAGAAGGGTTTTCTCAAATCGCTACTCCATTAACTCAACTGACTCGAAAAGATACAAAATTCAGTTGGATCGAGGATTGTGAAAAGAGTTTTCAAGAACTCAAGAGGAGACTCATTTCAGCACATGTTCTAACAATACCATCTGATTTGGAGGGATTTTTCATCTACAGCGATGCTTCAGGTAGAGGGTTAGGATGTGTTCTCATGCAACATGGGAAAGTCATAGCCTATGCCTCACGATAACTCAAAGAATATGAGAGGAATTATCTTAGTTATGATCTAGAGTTGGCAGCAGTCATTTTCAGACTAAAGATCTGTAGGCATTACCTATATAGGGAAAAAGTGGAGATCTACACGGATCATAAAAGGCTCAAATATTTCTTCACCCAAAAGGAACTCAACATGCAACAACGATGTTGGCTTGAGCTGTTGAAAGATTATGATCATACTATTCAGTACCATCCTAGAAAAGTGAACGTGGTAGTTGACACGTTGAGTAGAAGATCATATACGGGTACGAGTGCGATATTTTTAACGCAAAGGCCCATTTGGTATGACTTACAAAGGATAGAGATAGAGTTAACGACTCCAGGGACCCATGTGATGATGTAAAATATATGAGTAGAACTGACTTTAATTGATAAAGTTAAAGCTGCTCAAGCTACAGACCTGGAGATGTTGTTTATGAGGAAGAAAGTACAATAAGGTGCTATTCTGGAAGCAAGAATCGATGAAGAAGGAATACTTCGATTCAAATCCAGTCTTTGTATTCCTAACAACCTTGATTTAAAGTATAAAATAATGATGGAGGCACACAACACACCGTTTACAATCCATCTTGGGAGTACCAAAATGTATCATGATCTTTGACAAACATTTAGGTGGAGAAATATGAAAAAAGAGATTGCAGAGTTTATCTCAAGGTATCTAACTTGTTAACGAGTCAAGGCGGAGCATCAAGTTCTAAAAGGTCCATTACAACCACTTAAAATTCCAGAATGGAAGTGGGAGCACATTATCATGGATTTCGTTACTGGTCTTCCCAAGGTTTCTCAAGGCATAGATGCGATTTGGGTCATTATTGATAGATTAACCAAGTCTTCTCATTTCTTACCTATACAAGAAACTTATTCACTTGAACGTCTTTCTCGTATATACATAAATGAGATTGTAAGATTGCATGGTATGCCAGTATCCATAGTTCCTGATCGAGACCCAAGATTTACTTCATGATTTTGGGTTAGTTTGCAAAAAGCTATGGGCACGAATTTACGATTTAGTTCAGCATATCATCCTCAAATGGATGGGCAGTCGGAGAGGACTATTTAAACTCTTGAAGATCTATTAAGATTTTGTGTCTTTGACTTCAAAGGAATTTGGGACAAGTTCTTGCCATTAGTGGAGTTTTCCTATAACAACAGTTATCAAGCAAGTATTGGCATGGATCCATTCGAGGCGTTGTATGGACGCAAGTTTCGTTATCCAGTATGCTGGGATGAGGTGGGTGAAATAACATTATTGGGATCAAAATTGGTATGCATGACAACAGAAAAGATTCAAATAATCTGACAACGTATAAAAACCGCACAAGATCGACAAAAGAGTTATGTTAATCTTCCTCAAAGGGACGTGGAATTCAATGTTGGTGATCATGTGTTGTTACGTGTTACTCCATGGAAGAGAGTTACAAGTTTTGGAAATAGAGGAAAAGGTTAATCCTCGATTCATTAGCCCATTTGAAATCCTCAATTGAGTCAGAATTGTGGCCTATAGACTCACCTTACTGCCAAGTATGTCTCGTGTTCATAACGTTTTTCACATATCCATATTACATAAATATGTGGAAGACCCAAACCACATTATTGAGTTAGAACCGGACGAGATAGCGGAAGATTTAACGTATGAAGAGGTACCTGTTGAAATCTTGGGTAAGAAGGAACATATTCTATGCTCCAAGGTTATACCTCAAGTCAAAGTTTTGTGGAGAAACCACGATGTTGAAGAAATGACCTGGGAGTTAGAATCTGAAATTAAATCATGGTATCCTTACCTCTTTGACATGCCAGGTATGTACCCTAATTTTGAGGACAAAATTTCATAAGAAGGTGAGGTTGTAAGACCCCAACTTTTATAAATAAAGATGAATTTTCTCGAAATATATTTTGGAATATTATGGTATGGATTTGATATAATTTTAAAGTTGTGGGTAGTATTTATAAATTTTGCAAAGTATGCAAGTTGTTATAAAATATTTGATTGATCAAGGAATATTTGTTTTATCAGGAAATATTCGTACGACGGCACAATCATTGGTAGATCCCACCACAGAATTATTGTCGGAGTTAGAAAATGACAAAAATATCTTTTTATAAAAATAACGGCGAAAGTTTTACCGTTAACTATTGAAATACCCAGTGATAAAAGTACAGTAATACGCGTGGTTGTATGGTAGCACACGGTATTGATTATTGATGCTTATGTTAGAAGTCACTCAGTTATATTCAATTATTACTACAGTAATTGCTGCATAGTATCTCACGTTATTTGATTCAATTATTGTTCACCTAATTGCGCGCCAATAGGTATACATCTCCCATTCTGAGTCGCCAAATACATGGTACAGAAAAAACTAAAACTTTATTAATACAATTGTCATGCAAAATACGACAACACATAAACTGTGAGTTTAAATACAAATATTGTCTTCTAGACAATATCCACACTCAAATAAGTCCTCATTACAATTATTGATACACTATTTTACAAAAATAGTGAGGACCACTAAAACAACTTTCTAGAACCATCATTCCATACCTCGACTAGTACTCGCTACATTCTCGCCTCATGAGAAGAAAAATGGAACAAAGAGGAAAAGGGTGAGCTCAACTATCCCAGTAAAGAATATTATGACTAAGATAACATTGAACAAATTATCGTTAGTTCTCAACAGAGAAAAATCTGATAGAATATAATAGACAACAAGTTTCAGATCAATATTCGCAGTGAAAATAATAATTCATTAGAAGAGTTAAGTAGAGAATGAAATCTACTATCATCTATGAATTTAAAAGTCCATCATCAATATTTTATTCCTGTAACATCAATCAATATTCATCTTTACACTATAGGCCAAAGATATTCATTTGTTGGTCATTTTATCTCAACACCTGTTCATCTTTGCACTATGGGACAAATATATTCCTCAGAAAATCATTCATCTTTGCACTACAGGCCAAAGATATTCAGTTATTTCATCATTTAGGACTGAGGATGATGAAAAATATTTTAAAGAAAACGAATCCAGTGAGACAAAAGAACAAATATTAAGGATTCGTACTTTTGTTTATCCATGTTCAAAAACACCTCATAATATACTATGGTGGAGTAAAATTCAAGAATAATGATCAAAACATGGATAAAATCAAAGATAGTAACAAAAATAGACATCTGGGACAAAGACCGAAAATTTAATTTTTTGTGAATAGTGTCGTATACGTGAATAGGGCCATATACGTGAATAGTAACCCCGACACAAAAAGACAAGAATTCCACAAGAAAAATCTTACCAATATTCTGGCATAATGATATTGAAAGAAATAATATCATTTTTAAAAAAATAACATCCCTTACCTCGAAAGAATAGTACTTCTGGTTGGAATATCAGATATAACGCTGAAAGGAATTTGTACTGTATAGCAACACTCAAAGTATCAAAATAATCACAAAAATACGCTCGATAATATAGAGAGAGAAAACTTCAGTTTCTGGTGTGATTTTCAATTGTAACGTAAACACCCTATTTATAGGAAAATGCTTAGAACACCAAAGTAAAAAATTTAATAAAATATTAATATAATTAAAAAACTTTCACGCCCACCTTAGACAAATTGATTTCAGCATGTTTACAACACATGTGGGGCCCACCAAATGAAAAAAACAGTTTTATTAAAGAAATATTTAAAACTTCAAAAATCAATTATTCCGGAACTTCAATAATTCATAATAAATAGCCCTTTTATTAGAAAATTTTGAATCTTATGTCCATTCCATAGGAAATTCAATTCTCTACAACTTTGTAAGTTTAAGTTTTTCTAAATTCCAAGCAAAAATTGACTGAAATCCACATACGGAGGATTTTACAGGCTATAATTAAATTTTAGTCAAAATGGGGCACACCAACATGTTTAACATGTTTTTAATATTTATTGTAACAAAAATACTCTTCCTCCTCATTTATTCATATATCACACATTCATTGTAAAAATATCACCATTATTATATTATTAAAATATAATAATATATTTAAATAAATTATTTTATCTGAAAAATAAAATATCAATTTTCAACAATTGTCATTTTTCTAAAAATTCCTCCATTTCTATCCACATAAATAAATATTTTTCTTATCATATAAATCAATAATTAATTATTCACAAATAATATTACAGAATCACAATAATGACAACCACGTCGTTCCCAGGAAAGAGGGGGCTTTTCAATAAGAATTTCTTCTTACTTGCGCGTACTTAGGTGACCAAACCTCTCCTTCGACAGAACTTCTTTAGACATTGTGTGATGCCCCCAAAATAGGTATACATCACCCATCTTGATTTGCCAGAAAAATACACTATAAAAATCATTTATAACTTCATTTATACAACTATCGTGTAAAATACGACAACATGTATACTGTGAGTTTAAATACAAATACATATACCTACTCTGACTCATGTCACAATTGCACCTTACATAAAGGTACAGTTAAAAACTGTTTTAGAAATTAAAATCTTTGGAAAGTGCTCAAGGAAACCTTCGTATATAGGAGGCCATGAATCTAAATTATGATAGATATCATATGTCAAGAGAATTATCCTTGGTTGACCTAATAAACCCCAAAGAAAAATGAGAAGATTACTATCACGTTCCTTCCAATGGTGAGTCTTCTCTTGACATATAACTATCTTCACTGTCTCCAAGTGAAAATTATATTTCAAATAAACCCCAAGATCATATAGGTAGTGCTCGTAGATATACTCAGCAAGTGGATGTGCACAACCTCGCCTTTTATGATAACACGAGGTTGTATGTCATTAGATATCTTGTATGATAGTGACAAAACACCCTTCCAAAGTTGGGTTCACCTCACCCTATTCGGTTCACCAAAATTAAATATCAAATGACGATACAATACGACACACTTATCTAAAGTTCTCAATAAAATTATTTCCATACTATTTAGAGAGAACCTCAACAAATTATATAGACCAATCGCTCTATTCCCTCATTATCCCCGCCGAATTCCCACTACACTTTTATTACCCGAAAGGAATTGTGAAGCAAAAGGGCGAGCACAACTAGCCCAGTAAAGAATATCATAACTAAAGATAATTAAATTATCAATACCTTTTGTCAATAATAAATCAGAGATTTAGAATATATGGTAGATGATAAAACTTTTCAACCATAGTTGCAGCGGAATGAGCAATCCATTAAAAGAGTCAAATAGACCATCAGGTCTATTATCTTCTCCATGTTAAAAGTCCACCAATAATGTTTTATCCCTGTAACATCAATCATCAATTCCTATCCACAATCATATGAATAACTCATAATCATAAATGTGATTCTGAATTCCTTTTCGCACCTAGGACGAAGATAATTTTTATCACCTATCTTCACCTAAAATATCAAAAATCATGGTTATACCAAATCACAATCCCTGCTCATAATCATACTAATAAATTCATCTTTGCACTACGGCCAAAGATATTCATTAACAATTCATCTTTGCATTACAGGCCAAAGACATACAACTGTATTTTAGAAGAGTCAAGTAGAGCATGATATCTACTATCTTATACGAATTTAAAAGTTTATTATCAATATTTTATCACTGAGATTCAGCTTAATAAATAATCCGCATCATCGAATCACCCCTGCACTACGACCAAGGATATTCTTTAATATCACATCCATGAATTATCCATACACTACGGCCAAGGATATTCATTATTATCACATCCATGAATTAATATTTCATTGCTGAGACTCAACTCAATAATTAATTCACATCATCAATTCATCCCTGCACTATAGGCCAATGATATTCTTTTAGTATCACGACCACGAATTATCCATGCACTACGGGCCAAAGATAATCGTGTTTTTCATCAACAATCTTCGATCATGCCATAAAATAATTCATCTTTACACCTTGGTCAAGAGAATCCATAGCCATAATCATACCAAAAATCGTCCATCAATGCACTACGGCCGAATGAGGAATTTTTCCACATCATTTGTAACATTACTTACCATGATTATACCGAATAATCCTCAGTCATAATCATACCAAGTCCATCTATGCACTACAGCCATGCATATGATGACTTTCAACATAATATATACATGAGGATGATGACAATGATATAAGTATTAATCAACGAAAACAAGGATAAATATTAAAGACTTTAAATTTATCCAAATATTATCAATCACTTAATAAACTCATAATCAAATATTATTAATATTATAATAATATTTTAATCACTTCTTAAACGTTATAAACAATTTATTTTAATTGTTTACACTTTACCAAATAATGCATTTAATTATTCAAAAATTCCATACTCATAAGATTTCATCACCAATGATCAAATCCTTTATAAAAAATATCTGCATATACCCTATATAGGATTCCCAAGCCATAAAATTCTATTTACCAATTTTCAACTTCACATAACATATTTAACTCATATACTCATAACTTGTGCATTTTCATGAAAAATAACAAATCAGTCCCAAAAATATTTCTTTTCTAGGATGTAGCAGAATATAGTCCCATATTGAACATATATTTTTCTAGAAATTTTTAAAATTCATTTACTATTTTTCAAAAAGCATTTTCTAATTATTTCCTTAAGAAATTAGCTACCTCAAGTTTATCACTGGAAATTCCCAAATCTTGGCAGGATCTAACACATGTTATCGTGATCTTCCAGTTTAAATTTCAAGGTCATCGAAGTTATAGAACTCCGATTATAGCATTTTTTGTTGGAAAAACCTAAATATTGAAATTGTCATAACTTGCTCATTTTAAGTCATAATGAGCTCATTTTTGGACAGGAGGTACTTTATATCATATATTTTCATGTCCCAAAAGGCCAGAATTTTTCTCACAAATTAAGTTGCCGAAAATGCCCTTTTAAAAATATGGACAGTAGCTTTTTAAGCATTTCCAGATTTTTCATCCTTTACTAAAATCATTCCACACGAAAAATCAGAACACCTTTTTAAGTGATTCCACTTTGATAAGTTAGGAAACTCATAGATCTTAACTCTAGAACTTGACCACACTCAAAAATTCAAAATATAATAGGAGATATGGTCAATTGAATTTCATATTCTATTTTCACCAAAATTTAATTTTTCAACCCTTTGTGATTTCTAAGAAACTTTCATGTTTTCTCATAATAACCAACATAACTCATCATAACACTTACTAATACGTCATATACCCATGATTTTTCATCAGTCCAATACTTTTATTATGACTTTCATCATAATCCACGTAAACAGATCATTTCCACAATTTAATAAGGAATGAATACAAAGGATCATTCACCACGCATGTGGTAATCCACATGTATGTGTTATTCAAATGTAATAATAAAGAATGGAATAATAGAAGAATTCACCATGCATGCGATAGATCGCATAGAGACGAGTTATTCTCAATGTAATAATAAAGAATGGAACCAGTCCATGTCGAAGCGTAATCCATCCGCAAGCGGTGATATTCCAATGAATAATAAAAAAAATGAAACTAGGTCAAAGTAAAATTCACACCGAAAGCATGTGATATTATTAAATGTAATAATAAAGAATGGAATAATAATAGAAATCACCATGCATGCGATATAATCAAATACATATGATGTTATTCCAATGTAATAATAATTAATGGAACCAGTCAAAGCGTAATACGCACCGGCATGTGATATTCCAAACGTAATAATAAAATAAAGAATGAAATAATAGAAGAATTTCACCATGTATGCAGATTTCAGCATAAACAAAGTTATTCCAACATAATAATAAAGAATGGAATATCGTAAGTTCTCTTCATGAATATGAAAAAATAATAATACCTTACGAGTACAACAAATAATATCCCTTACCTCAAAAGAAGACCGATATTTGAATAGTGAGGTAGTAGACTTCTTTCTTCTTTCTCTTTCTCTATATAATCTCTCTAATAATGGCTTTAAAGCTTTAGTGAATTGGTGAGAAATGAAGGAAGAATGAGCTTCTATTTATAGAAAAATATAGTTTTGATAATTGCACGCTTTGGGGCTCGAAAAATTACAAAGACAATACCTCCAACTTTTCTTTCATTTTTAATTTAGTCCTCGCAAGTATTATCAAACTTGCACCACCTCCCCTAATAGTAAATAATGTGAATCAATAGTTCAATCATGTGACTCAATAGTTCTAGACATGTGAAAATACAAATTACAGTATAGCACCTCCATCTATACCTCTATTTTTAACTTAGTCATGCAAGTATTATCAATCTTGCACCAACTCCCCTAATAGTAAATGAATGTGACTCAATAGCACACATATGTGAACAAATAGTTACATAAGCATGTGAATTAGTAGCAATTAATTGCTCATTTATCCGATAAATTACCCGATTTATCAATATAACCCCCAGACATCAATTATCATCGAAATAGATGTCAATTTCCACTAACACTAATAATCCCAACACAATGGAACTATCAAATTCATCTTTAATCAACACGAACTTATTCATCATTAATATTATAACTCGTAATATTTAACAACCAGGTCGTTCGAAGGAAAGAGGGGGCTTTCCAATAAGGATTTCCCCCTATTGGCACGCAATTAGGTGATCAAACCTCTCCTTGACAGAACTTCTAGACATTGTAAATATTATAATTTAATAATATGAATAACTTTGTCATCTCAATTATTGATTTAATAATATATCATATAATACAGATGATACTGTGATAACAATCGAATCAATAATATGAGAGATATGATGCAACAATTACTGTAGCAATAATTGAGCTAATAAAACAAAACTTCATCATCACTTATTTTGAAAAATTTTCAAATGTCACCCTTAACTTTAAACTTTTATCAATTTAACTATTCACCAAAATAGCAAAATTGAATACTTTTATTTCATAAAATTCGGGGTCTCACACATTGCCAATAATGCTATCTAATAATATTATTCAAATAATATAAATTATTGATCTGATAATGGAAAATACTGTGCAGTGACAATTATTAAATCAACAATAATATAAAATATCAACGTAGCAATTATTGAATCAATAAAATATTGAACAGTAATTATTGTAACAATTATTGAGTAGTGCCTTATTACGTAAGAATCAATAATTGGTGTAATACCGTGTGCTACTGTGCAACAACGTGTATTACTGTGTTTTAACCAATTTATTCCAACAAAGATAATCTGTGAATAACTACTACTGCAATTATTTATAAAAAAATTATACTTTTGTTTTCTTCATCCAATCGCTTTTACATTATGGGGCCCACATTAAGGTCAAGGCCACAATACGAATATTCCCCGACAGTAAGAATATTCCACGACCAAACAAATATTTCCCGACAACAATGAATATTTTATAACCACTTGCTTATTTAAGATATTTGTGCATTTTACCTATAACTAACCACATTAATCAAATCAACCCTTACTATTTCAAAATAATAAATAGAGGAAATTCAATTTCATTTATAATAAGTTGGGGTCTTACAACCTCCCCTCCTTATGAAATTTCATCCTCGAAGTTGACGTACGTACCTGGTGTTTCAAAAACGTGAGGATACCTCGCTTTCATTTCCGTTTCCAACTCCCAGGTCATTTGCTCAATAGCATGGTTCCTCCCCAAAACTTTGACTTGTGGTATGACCTTTGTGGGTAGGACATGCTCCTTCCTATCCAAGATCTTGACAGACACCTCCTCATACGTTAAATCTTTGGCTATTTCATCGTGTTCTAACTCAATAACGTAGCTCGGGTCTTTCAAATATTTACGAAGCACAGATATGTGAAAAATATTATGAACACGAGACATACTTTGAGGTAACGCAAGTCTATAGGCCACATTTCCTACTCAGTCAAAATCTGAAATGGACCAATAAATCATGGATTGAGCTTTCTACTTTTCCCAAATCTTGTAATTCCCTTCCATGGAGGCACACACAACAATACATGATCCCCAATACTAAATTCCACGTCCTTTTGATGAAGATCAACATAACTCTTTTTTCAATCCTGTGCCGTTTGTATATGTTGTCGAATCATTTGAATCTTTTCTATAGTAATACGTATTAACTCTGGTCCCAACAATGTTGATTCACCCACCTCATCCCAACATACTGGAGAGCGACACTTTTGTCTATACATTGCTTCGAATGGAGCCACACCTATACTTGCCTGGTAACTGTTCTTGTAGGAGAATTCAACCAATGGTAAATACTTATCCTAACTCCCTTTGAAGTCTAGGACACAGAGTCTTAATAGATCTTCAAGAGTTTGAATAATCCACTCTGATTGTCCATCTGTTTGAGGATGGTATGCCGAACTGAATCATAAATCCATGCCCATAGCTTTTTGCAAGCTAACCCAAAATCATGAAGTGAATCTTGGGTCACAATCTGAAACTATGGATACTAGCATGCCATGCAATCTCATAATCTCATTTACGTACATACGAGCAAGACATTCAAGGGAATAAGTCTCCCGTATCTGCAAGAAACGAGTAGAATTAGTTAATCTATCAACAATAACCCCAATCGCATCTATGCCTTGAGAAACCGTGGGAAGACCCGTAACAAAATCCATGGTAATGTGTTCCCACTTCCATTTCAGAATCTCAAGTGGTTGTAATGGACCCTTAGGTACTTGATGCTCCGCCTTTACACGTTGACAAGTTAAAAACCTTGAGATAAACTTCGTGATCTCTCTCTTCATATTGTTCCACCAAAATGTATGTCGAAGATCACGATACATTTTGGTAATTCCAGGATGGATTGCAAATGGTGTATTGTGTGCCTCCATCATGATCTTGTACTTCAAATCAGATTCGTTAGGAACACAAAGTCTGGAGTTGACTCGAAGTATTCCTTGTTCATCGATTCTTGCTTCTGGGATAACACCTTCTTGCACTTTCATCTTCATACGCATCAGCTCTGGGTCTGTGGCTTGAGCAACTTTAACTTTATCGATTAAAGTTGGTTCTATGCGTATACTTGACATCATTGCATGAATCCCCCGAGTCTTGAATTCTATCTTCATTTTTTGTAAATCACGCAAAATGGGCCTTTGTGTTGACAACATCACACTCGTTCCCACATATGATCTTCTACTCAACGCGTCATCTACCGCGTTCGCTTTTCCAAGATGGTATTGAATAGTGTAGTCATAATCTTTCAATAGCTCGAGCCAACTTCGTTGTCGCATGTTGAGTTCCTTTTGGTTGAAGAAATATTTGAGGCTTTTATGTTCTGAATATATCTCCACTTTCTCCCCTTATAGATAGTGCCTCTAGATCTTTAGCGCGAAAATGACTGCTGCCAACTCTAGATCATGAGTTGGATAATTCCTCCCATATTCTTTAAGTTGTCGTGAGGCATAGGCTATAACTTTCCCATGTTGCATGAGAACACATCCTAACCCTTTGCCTGAAGCATAGCTGTAGATAACAAATCCATCCGAACCAGACGATATTGTCAGAACAGGTGCCGAAATGAGTCTCCTATTGAGCTCTTGAAAACTCTTCTCGTATTCCTCGCTCCATACAAATTTTGTATCCTTCCGAGTCAGCAAAGTTAACGGAGTAGCGATTCAGGAAAATCCTTCCACGAATCTCCGATAATAACCAGCTAAGCCCAAAAAGCTACGTACTTCGGTCACCGACTTCGGTTGCTCTCAACTTTGTATTACTTTAATCTTTTTTGGGTCAATAGATATTCCATGTTTTGACACCACGTGCCGAAGGAATGCTACTTCCTCAAGCCAGAACTCGTATTTCTTCAACTTGGCATATGACTTGTTTTCACGAAGCCTGTGGAGTACCAGCTTCAAATGGTGCTCATGATCTTCACGACTTTTGCAATATATGAGGATGTCATCAATAAAGATAACAACGAACTAATCCAAAAATTCCTTGAATACTCAATTCATCATATCCATGAAAGCCGCAGGAGCATTAGTCAATCCAAAAGACATGACTAAGAATTCATAATGCCCATACCGAGTTCTAAAGGCAGTCTTCGGAATATCCTCAGTTCTAATCTTCAATTGATGATATCAAGAACAAAGATCGATCTTTGAAAAGAATTGTGCTCCTTGCAACTGGTCAAATAGGTCATCAATGCAAGGTAGTGGATACCTATTCTTAATGGTGACATAGTTCAATTCCCGGTAGTCAATACAAAGTCGCATACTCCCATCTTTCTTTTTTACAAATAAAATAGGAGCACCCCAAGGGGATGTACTAGGACGAATGAAACCGATGTCCAATAACTCCTGTAGTTGAACCTTTAACTCCTAAAGTTCAATATGAGCAATTCGATATTGGGTTTTAGAAATGGGCTTTATACTAGGTTCAAGGTCAATAAAGAATTCAACTTCACGTTCTAGGGGTAGACCGGGAAGTTCTTCAGTAAATACATCAGGAAATTCATTAACAACAGAAATATTATTCAAATCTGACGTGTCTTTATTCAAATCCATAACATGGGCTAAGAAAGCTTGACATCCGTTTTTCACTAAACGAATGGCTTTATGGCTTGATATGACAGTGATTGATTTTAGTGGTTTAGTTGCTTGAATTCGCATATCAAGTTGGTTAGGAATATGAAAAGTAACAACCTTACGAAAATAATCAATTTTGGCATGATGAGTAGTTAACCAATAAATCCCTAAAATCACGTCAAATGCAAGTATCTTTAAAGAGATAAGGTCAACAGGTAATGTGATGGTGCCAACTTGGATCAAACAAGATTTATAAATAGTGGATGTAATGAAAGTTTCTCCTAACGGAGTCTCCATAGATAAGTCAAAGTATAATTTCTCTGGAGTCAAGTTTAAACGTTGAGCACAAGCAGGAGAGATAAATTTAGGGGTAGAACCGGTATCTAGTAAGGTATAAACTTCGCAAGAATTTATGATTAGCTTACCCGTGATCACCTCGTTTGGGTTCCTCGCATTTTGACCGATCACGACAAACGCTCTTCCAGGAATTGCTGACTTTGACTTTTCTAGGACAGCCTTTTGAATCACCATCCCCGCTAGACTTGGTTGCGCTACAGTATAATCTCGAGCGATATGTCCTTCCTTTCCATAATTATAACATACCTTGAACTGTTGTGGACAGTTTGGGCTGATGTGTCCCTCTTTTCCACATTTATAGCATACAACCGGTGGTCGTTCTCCTTTATTAGAAATAGTTGATGCTAGTGTTGACGTCTTCACATTGTCATTGTTGAATCTCCTCTTTTTGAAACATCCACTTGACTCGTCTCTCCTATTATCATGACCACGATTACCACCAGAGTAGTTACCGCTTTTGTCTGAATTTTTCCCTCCCCGCTGGTTATCATTACTCCGATGAATGCTGTCACCGGTATGACCCTGGTTGTGGTCCCTCGGTTGAACGTACTCATTATCTCTCTCTAATAATTGAGCTCTGTTGACAACATTTGAATATAGAGAAAATTTGTGAGAAATGAGATATTGACGTATGTCGGGTTTCAAACCTATCAGAAACATCCGCGTCATACGTTCTTCATTCTCCACCAAATGAGGTGCAAACCTGGATAACTCCGCGAACTTCGTCTCGTACTGGGACACAGTCATGTTGTTCTGTTCCAGTCTAATAAACTCCACCTCCTTCATATGATGAATACTTTCAGTAAAGTACTTGTCATTGAACAGTTTCTGAAATGTCTCCCAAGACATATTGAGTGCGGCTGGATGGGTATGCTTCACAGATTCCCACCAGTAATCTGCCTCACTACGGAACATAAAAGTGGCGAATGGAACCTTATGTTCATCTGTGCATCCTAAGACATCGAATATCTTGGTAATTTGCTTGACCCATGTTTCTGCCTTAATCAGATATGGTTTTCCCCAGAATTCTGGTGGTCCCACCTCCTCGAATTGCTTAACAGTGACCAGCTGTGCGTTGCCATTGTTTCTACCTGCATTTTGAACAGGAGTCTCACTCGTCTAGTTTTGCATGAACCGTAAAAAACATCTAAACATCTCATCGTTCATCGTCTGCTCAGTGGTGTTGTTTACAGGAGGAACATTGCCATCTTGTTACACGTTCTCCTGGTTTGTGAGTAAAGGTTTTTCCACGGTCTCATTCACTCCATCATTAATATTTTCAGCTGCCATTTTTAAATACTGCCACAAAACAATGTTTAATTAAAGAAATTGACATTCAACATAATAACACTATACTTGGACCAACCAACAAATATGTTTAGGTAGGACACACTAGCGAAGGATTTACTCATCTCTCCCCTCCTAGTTCTATTCCCCGATCTCTGCCAGTGAACATTTCTCTAAGCTCTGATACCAACTGTGACGCCCCCAAAATAGGTATACATCTCCTATTCTGAGTCACCAAATACATGGTACAGAAACAACTACAACTTTATTAATACAATTGTCGTGAAAAATTCGACAGCACATAAACTGTGAGTTTAAATACAAATATTGTCTTCTAGAGAATATCCACACTCAAATAAGTCCTCTTTACAATTATTGATACATTATTTAAAAAAAATTAGTGAGGACCACTAAACAACTTTCTAGAACCATCATTCTATACCCCGACTAGTACTCGTTACATTCTCGCCTCCTGAAAAGAACAATGAAACAAAAAGGAAAAGGGTAAGCTCAACTATCCAAGTAAAAAATATTATGACTAAGATAATATAGAACAAATTATCGTTAGTCCTGAACAGGGAAAAATCTGATAGAATATAATAGATAACAAGTTTCAGATCAATATTCGCAGCAGAAATAACAATTCATTAGAAGAGTTAAGTAGATAATGAAATCTACTATCATTTAGGAATTTAAAATTCCATCATCAATATTTTATCCATGTAACATCAATCAATATTCATCTTGAATCAAATATTCATCTTTGCACTATAGGCCAAAGATATTCATCAGTTGGTCATGTTCATCTCAACACCTGTTCATCTTTGCACTACGGGCCAAAGATATTCATCAGAAAATCATTCATCTTTGTACTACAAGCCAAAGATATTCAGTTATTTCATCATTTAGGACTGAGGATGATGAAAAATATTTTAAAGAAAACGAATCCAGTGAGACAAAAGAACAAATATTAAGGATTCGTACTTCGGTTTATCCATGTTCAAAAACACCTCATAATAGACTATGGTGGAGTAAAAAGCAAGAATAATGATCAAAACATGGATAATATCAAAGATAGTAACAAAAATAGACATTTGGGACAAAGAACAAAAATTTAATTTTTCTGTGAATAATGTCGTATTCGTGAATACTGCCGTAGACGTGAATAGTGTCGTATACGTGAATAGTGCTGTATACGTGAATAGTAATCCTAACACAAGAAAAATCCCTTACCAATATTCTGTCATAATGATATTGAAAGAAATAATAGCATTTTAAAAAAAATAACATCCCTTACCTCGAAAGAATAGTACTTCTGGTTGAAATATCAGATATAACGTTGAAAGGAATTTTCACTGTATAGCAACACTCAAAGTATCAAAATACTCACAAAAATATGCTCGATAATATAAAGAGAGAAAAAACTTCTTTTTCTGGTGTGATTTTTAATTCTATCCTAAGCACCCTATTTATACGAAAATGCTTAGAACACCAAAGCAGAAAATTTAATAAAATATTAATATACGTAAAAAAATTTCACGCCCACCTTAGACAAACTGATTTCAGCATGTTTACAACACATGTGGGGCCCACCAAATGAAAAAAAAATGTTTTTATTAAAAAAAATATTTAAAACTTCAAAAATCAATTATTTCGGAACTTCAATAATTCATAATAAATAGTTCTTTTATCAGAAAAATTCAAATCTTATGTCCATTGCATAGGAAATTCAATTTTCTACAACTTTGTAAGTTTATGTTTTTCTAAATTTCAAGCAGAAATTGACCGAAATTCACATACGGACGATTTTACAAGCTATAATCAAATTTCAGTCAAAAATGGGGCCGACCAACATGTTTAACATGTTTTTAATATTTATTGTAACAAAAATACTATTCCTCCTCATTTATTCATATATCACACATTCATTGTAAAAATATCACAATTATTATATTGTTAAAATATAATAATATATTTAAATGAATTATTTTTTTATCAGAAAAGATAAAATATAAATTTTCAACAATTGTCATTTTTCTAAAAATTCCTCCATTTCTATCCACAGAAATAAATATTTTCCTTATCATATAAATCAATAATTAATTATTCACAAATAATATTACAAAATCACAATAATAACAATCAGGCCGTTCTTAGGAAAAAGGGGGCTTTCCAATAAGGATTTCTCCTTACTGGCGCGCAATTAGGTGACCAAATGTTGGTTGATTTCGCAATCGATAAACACGCGCAAGTATACGCGGTCCACAAGTAATATATGTAAGTTGAGTGTCGAACCCACGAGGATGAAGTCTTAACAGGAAACAATTACTACGGCAAGTCGTTCCTAATCTTATCTAAACTAGTAAAACAAGTGGTTGGTTAAGCTATTTCAAGAAGATTATAAACTTAAGAGAAGTAGATGTGTTAGGAAGTCAAGATAGGATTACAACTCCCCTAATGCGTCGCCTAATCTTCTAACTCTCCTAAGTACAAACGAATCAAGGAATGGTCAACCAAGAACTTTAATAAGCATAAGCTTCTGTCGAAGACCAAATGCATATCCCTAACCAACTAGAACACAATATGTCTATTGGTGACACTAACTAGGTCAAGGTCATTAAGCTAAGTCTCAAGGTCACATAAGGCAAATAAGGATAAGCCTATCCCATTAGCATATTATGCACACAATCTGAAGTCATGGTCATAACAGGTGTTGTTATATTTTAAAGATAGATAGTAACATCCATTTATCAATTTCCATCACTATCAATACAAATTTCTTTATCAAGCAATCAGACATTAAACGCCTATCCCATTAGCATATTATGCACACAATCCGAAGTCATGGTCATAACAGGTGTTGTTATATTTTAAAGATAGATAGTAACATCCATTTATCAATTTCCATCACTATCAATACAAATTTCTTTATCAAGCAATCAGACATTAAACAAAAAAATACAACAACCCATTCCAAAATGATTCATTATATAAAATGAGAGAGAAAGTTGATTAAGCTAATCATAAGGTTACATTGCAATCCTAAAAATGGAGTTAGTTCATAATTATTGTACTAACACGCATTTTCAATACATTAAACATTATCAGACAAATACAACAGAATGGGAGATTTGGAATAAGAAAACCCCTGTTTGAAGTGTTCTTCCTCCAAATCTTCTCTTCACGTGTAAACTCTGAGTTGTATGTTAGATGCAATAACTTTTCTTCCCTTCACGATCTTCTTTCTCTTTTAGAAAAATAGAGAATAAAATCATATTTTAAGCTGTAATAAATTTAGCTCTGATATCTCTCTGATATCCGATGTCTTTAATGTCGCAGCCTCGCTATCTATTTATACGATCCCCTGTTTCATCTAGGTCATTAAAAGAGTTTACTGTTTGCGAACCAGAGCTCGCGTTGCGGCGCCAGCCTAAACACTGTCAATGGCGCCGGGGCGCCGTGGGTGGCACCGGGGTGCGAAGTATGATGGCGTCGGAGCGCGACTCTTGACGTTGGCGATGAACTAACCAAAGAGACTTTCCAACTAATTCCAGTAATAGCGACAATTGTTTTCAGACTAACAATGACGCCGGGCGCCACTTTGATGAGAGTCAAGTAATGGTCAAGTATTGGGGTGCCAAGTTTGGTGTTGCGGCACCATTTTCCAGTACAATGCTCAAGCAAGCTAAAATCATCTGCAAAGCTAACCTGGAGAGAACTAAACCGATAAACAGTAAAATAACTATGCAAGCTATCCAAAAGACAAAAAATAGGCAACAACTCAAGTAACAAAAAGGGGCAATTTCGCGGGTATGAAACCCACTCATCAAATACCCCCAAACTTAAGATTTTTCTTGTCCTCAAGTAAACTAACAGACAATCAAACCCTATACTACAGGGACAACGCAACACTAAAACTAACAACTATAATTAAGGCCCCTAAACAATATTCACAACATCCTCTAAGAATAGGGCAAAAACACATACGAATGAAAGCATAACACTTAAAACAAAAATAAGAGGCTGCAATTAATCCACACAGTGTGTGTGAAGACCAAATATCTACACTAGCCATAACCCTAATCAATCTAACAGTCAACCGAGATAACCAATAGGCAGCCAAACAACTCACATACATAACAAGTGTTAAGACAAGACGTAAAAACATGAAAGGCTCGAAAGTTTTAGAAAAGAGAAGTAAAATCTAATTTAGATAGAACTTGATTACTTTTCGGCAAAACAGAGCACTCATTAGCAAGCTTTTGATCAATGACTCCCAAGCCAGAAGACTTTAGGGCACTAGGTGTAAAACACCCCTCAGAATCTAATAACTCAAGAACAAAGGCCACGTAAACAACATAAGTCCAAAATAGATTTTACGAGCCTACGTTTATGGGTGAGTGCGTTTCCACGCTCCATCTCAAAACACCGTAGGACAGATAATATATAATATATTTTTTTCAAACTAAAGAGATGAACATGTTAAAGCATCTAAGTCATAAACAATTTTTAATTTACAGAGTATATAATAGTGTAACATATTTTCAACACGGTAGACGTCAATCAAAACTTGGAAAACTACTAAAGAGATAAAAGGTCAGTGCTCGCAAAATCGGATGGATCCAAGACAGTCTTCATTTATACAAAGTGCAAACCCACAATCATATAACTTATGCCACTAGCCCACGAAAATGATATACTAGAAAGACAACCCGACAGAGGCCACAAACACTGCTTAACGCTAACTACCCTAACCCAAAATATAGACAATTACAGAAAAGAGGCTAGGATTAGTCAAAATATAATATGCAAAATTTATAGACTATAGAGTGCCCTTTTCATCATAGGGCAAAACCATAAAACATGGTATCAAGTATACCAATAAATCAGTGAAAATCCCAAAAATAGGCTTAAGGCAAGACAATATCTGACTTAGTCAAGATATTCCCTAATGAAAAGATAAATAACCAAAAGCATATAATAATATGAAACATAGAATACTGCTAAGCCAAGACATGCATCCAAGATAATTTAAAACATGCATCCAAAAACCAAAAGATATTCCACGATAATAAACACAATAGATAGAGTTTAGAATTAAACATGAGTCAGGGGCTCTCAAGCCCTAATACCATCCTAACATAATATTAGAAATATAAATATAATAATACTAACAAAATTCATATATAATTAAAATACTAGCAGAAAATCTCCCCCAAACTTGAACATGAGCCAGTGCCCTCACTGGCCAATACTGCACATCAAACATTGGCATCCCCGCCGTCATCACCATCAAGACCAAAGTCTTCATCAGCACCGAACAGCTCCAGGTCATCATCATCATCTCCATCATCGTCCTCCATGTTGACAGGCTGGTACCTGCGGGCCTCTTCAGAAGGCGGCAGAAACTGCGACGGATAAGAGGCATAAAGTGGAGGCATTGGAAATGGGAATGACATGAAATCCCCGTCCTCGCCACCTTGAGCAGCATGGATATTGGCTAGCATATCGGCAAACTCAGCATGGTAATGATGAAATTGGCTCTGCCACTGGGCAACTGTGTCAACCTTGCAATGCAAAAAATTCAGGCTGTTCATAATATGTGCAAGGGCTCCCGAATCAATGGCATCGGTAGAAGGGGGAATTAGTGCCTGACTAGAGGTTCCTACCGCAGTTGAAGGCTGGGGGTCATCAGAAGGCGGCGGTGCTGGCAAAAAGCCCTCTTCTCGGGGATGCGATGGTGCGCCATCCCAGACAGCATAGCGATTAATCAATTAATGGTCAATGACTGACATTGGCGGGAGGGTGACATCTTCCGCCTCCCATTGAACACCTGCTTTTTTGCAAAGCCGTGTAATAAGAGAAGGATGGGGAAGGCCAAACATGACCTTGCTTTTGATGGCCTTCTTGATAGATTCATTGATTAGAGCCCCCACATCGATTTTTAACCCCAACACAATGGCATAGAAAAGTGTGGCCCTCTCCCGAGTGACATCACTCACATGACGCGTAGGCTGAAGGTTAGCTCATATAAAGGCATACCAAGCCTTACCATAATGACTGAGCGCCTGTGAAGGAAAAGACGTGCGTTCGCCAGTGTACTCATTAGTTTTCCAGACAGTCCCAGGCTTATAAAGCTTGCTAATAACTTCATCAGAATTATAACTTCGAATCCCATTCTCCTGGTAGTCATGCTTGTCAAAATTAGGAGTCCCATACACTTCATTGGTGGCTTTGACATCAAATGGAATTAACTTTCCCCTCACAGGTGCTGCCGGCGGGTCGTCCGGAACGACATTAACATAAAATTCATTGACCACTGCTACAACGCGGACTCCAGTGGCTTAGTGAAGTGGATCCACTTCATAGCACTGATCATGGCATTCATTTGGCCATCCAATTTGTCATCGGGCCGAAGGCCAAGCTTGGGAACCAGACTTCGCAACTTGAAATTTTGGGTGTAGCGCTTATATGCCTCTTCGGAAGGAAATTTGACAGGATCCCAAGGAGTAATCTGACTACGGCAAGAGGATGGAGGAGGGCTAATGCTAGTCCTAGGGCGCTTGGAAGCCATGTCTAGATATACTCAAAAAAAAATTTGCCACAGAATCGTACCTTGCTTGGCCTTATAAAGCCGAGTAGGCGACGAAGCAACGGTAAGAAAATGAACCGTGAAGTCGGTTGGGCACCCAAATGGTAAGAAATCGACCGATGGTTGAATAAAGGACAGACACTCGAACGACAGGCAATGCTTGGGGAGAGAGATCTCCGGAGAGCAGCAACTGATAAAAGAGGAGAGAGAGAGAATACTAAACGATTGAGTTGAAATGCTTACTTAATCTTTGAAATCTTGCTAGTGTCGTCGTTGGGTATGACTATGGTCTTGGGCACGCGAAGGATGGCACTCGATGCGCAAAAATGTCGCATGGGGCGTGAAATCAAAGTACTGGTGCTGGCTCGCGAGCGTTTGCGAGTATAACATGCATTAGACTTGGCGTCGAGTGCGACTCACGGCGTTAGGCGTGAATTAGCGATGTATATCTCTTGCATTGAATGGCGTTACGCGCCAATCTTGGCATCAAGGCGCGGGAGTTCACGGCTCGGGCGCGAGTTCAAAGATATTAATCATCATGGCGTGTGCATGATCTCAAAGAACTTTCACACAATATAAGCTTATATATCAGCAAACTATATCAGTAATCCAAATAAAACGTGTTATTTCCAAGCTCAACAGAGGGAAGAAATAAACTAACAACATGAACTATGCAGACTATAAACATTATACAGAACACAGACAATAACTAGATAATCAAAGTAAGACTTAAGAAAAATACAAATAAAATATTTTGATTGATACTGAGATGGGGATGCCTCCCATCAAGCGCTTGATTTTGAGTCGTCCGCTTGACTATACTTTCGTCTTACACCGGGTCTCCCAATGTGATGGAGGTATTCTGTCGGTAGACCTAGCCGCCCCAGTAATGCTTTAACCTCTGCCCATTGACCTTGAATGTTGTGTTAAAATTTGGGTCCTCAACCTCTATTGCCCCGTATGGATACACCTTGGCAACTGTGAAGGGGCCCGACCATCGAGACTTTAGCTTCCCAAGAAATAACTTTAGCCGGGAATTAAACAGAAGAACCTTCTGGCCTGGTTCAAAGTGTCTCTCGAGAATTTTCTTGTCATGCCACCTCTTGGTCTTTTCCTTGTATAACTTAGCATTTTTATATGCTTGCGCATTTAAATTCATCTGATTCATTCGATTCAGCAATAAGCTCGCTTTTTACCGCCGCTCAAGATCAAAGTTGAGCTTTTGAATAGTATAGTAAGCGTTGTGCTCCAATTTAACTGGGAGATGACATGCCTTACCATAGACAAGCCTATACAGAGACATTCCGATAGGCGTTTTATAAGCTGTGCGGTAGGCCCATAATGCATCATCAAGCTTCTTAGACCAGTCCTTACGGTTTGGGTTAACAATCTTTTCCAAGATTCGTTTCACCTCCCAATTCAAAATTTCAGCTTAACCGCTGATCTGTGGGTGGTAGGCAGTGGCAATCTTATGAGTTACCCCATACTTGGCTAGAAGGGCTTCAAAGTATTTATTGTAGAAGTGAGACCCTTCATCGCTTATGATGGCCTGAGGTGTGCTAAAACGGGTGAAAATGTTCTTCTTGAGGAACTGAAGCACCACCTTAGCGTCATTAATCGGCAAGGCAAATGCTTCCACCCACTTATAGACATAATCCACTACCATAAGGATGTAGAGATTGTTGAAAGAGGATGGGAATGGTCCCATGAAGTCAATGCCCCATACATCAAACAACTCCACTTCCAGGATATTCTGCAGTGGTAACTGATGCCGTCTGAATATAGTGCCCACCCTTTGGCATCTGTCACAGTGCAACACATATGCATGTGCATCTTTGAATAGGGTGGGCCAATAAAATCCCGATTGAAGCACCTTAGCAGCAGTTCGTTGGCCTCCGAAATGACCTCCATAGTTTGACGAGTGGCAATAATGTAGCACACCTTCAATTTCTTCTTTCAGCAAACATCTTCATAGAATCTGATCCGAACATTGCTTGAACAGTAAGGGCTCATCCCAAAGATAATGCTTGGAATCCTTGAGGACTTTCTTCCTTTGTTGATAGCTCAGATTGTGGGGAAGAACTTGGCAAGCAACATAATTGGCGAAGTTCGCATACCACGGAACCTTGCCATTGACCACAAAAAGTTGTTCGTCTAGGAAAAAATCATTTATGGCTTTTTCAGCGTCTTTCGAGGGCGAGGTGTTTTCCAATCTTCACAAGTGATCGGCAACCTGGTTTTCTGTCCCCTTCTTATCTCAGATTTCCAAATCAAACTCTTGAAGAAGCATAACCCACCTTGTCAATCTCGGCTTAATATCCTTCTTTTCTATCAAATACTTGATGGTCGAGTGATCGGTGTATACAATCACCTTCGTTCCAATGAGGTAGGAACAAAACTTTTCAAAAGCATAGACCACTGCCAGCAGCTCCTTCTCAGTGGTGGTATAATTTAACTGAGCATCAGTCAATGTCTAGCTGGCATAGTAGATAGTGTGGAAAACCTTCTCCCTTCTCTGGCCCAAAACTTCCCCTATTGCAAAGTCACTAGCATTGCACATTAGCTCAAAAGGGTAGGTCCAGTCGAGAGCTACCGCAATAGGCGACGTGACAAGTCTTGTCTTTAATGACTCAAAGGCACTCAAGCAGGCGACATCAAATTGGAAAGGCTGATCCTTTTCCAAAAGGGTGCACAATGGTTTGGTGATGCGCTAGAAGTCCTGGATAAACCTTCTTTAGAACCCGGCATGCCCAAGAAAACTCCTTACCCCTTTCACTGGGGTTGGTGGGGGAATGTTAGTGATTATATCTATCTTCGCTTTATCAACCTCAATTCCGCCTACAAAAACCCGATGACACAAAATAATGCCCTCTTCGACCATGAAGTGACACTTCTCCCAATTTAGCACCAGGTTGGTTTCGACACATCGATGGAGAACAACAGTCAGATTTGTCAAGTAATTGTCAAATGAGCTCCCAAAAATTGAGAAGTCATCCATGAAGACCTCCAAGGTCTTTTCAACCATGTTAGAGAAGATTGACATCATACACCGCTGAAATGTTGCGGGAGCATTACATAGCCCGAAAGATATTTTCCAAAAGGCTAAGGTCCCATATGGACATGTGAATGTCGTCTTCTCTTGATCTTCAGGAGCAATAGAAATATGATTGTACCCTGAGTACCCATCAAGAAAATAATAATATTCATGCCCAGCCAACCGGTCAAGCATTTGATCAATGAAAGGAAGAGGAAAGTGATCCTTACAGGTAGATTTGTTAAGTTTCCTGTAATCCATGCACACTCTCCACCCGGTCACCATCCTCGTGGGAATCAGCTCGTTGTTCTCATTGGATACACTTGTCATCCCGCCTTTCTTGGGAACACACTGGATTGGACTAACCAAATGACTATCCGAGATGGGATAGATAATGCCCGCATCTAGCAATTTAATCATCTCCTTCCTGATGACCTCTTTCATAATGGGATTTAGCCGCCTCTAGTGCTCTATAGATGGCTTGGAGCCTTCCTCCAAAAGAATCTTGTGCATGTAAAGAGTCGGGTTGATCCCTTTTATGTCAGCAATTGACCACCCCAAGGCCATTTTATATTTCTTGAGCACAAGGAGCAACTTCTCTTCCTGATACTTTGTTAGAGAAGAAGAAATTATCACAGGTAGGGAAAGTGAATTTCCTAAATATGCATACCTCAGATGGTTAGGAACGGTTTTAGCTCGAGAACAGGAGGCTTGATGATCGACAGCTGAGCCTTGGATGTAGATGCTTTATTATCATTCAGAGACTCGAATTGTCGGTGGAATTACTTCGATCTTTGAGGTTCATCAAGCCACATAGCACATTCCACATGTGAGGACTCTTCCGTAGTACTAGCCCCAGTTAATGTAGCTTCCAAAGGGTCTTGAATGCAAGTTTCTGAGAATACCCCCTTCACTGAATTATCAATTGTGTTCATCTGGAAGCAATCCTCAGGTGTATTAGGATACTTCATCGATCGGAAGACATTGAACGTCACTTCCTGATCATGTACTCTCATTGTTAATTCCCCTTTTTGGACATCGATCAGGGTCCTCCCAGTCGCTAAGAATAACCTTCCCAATATTATCGGGACCTCCCTATCCTCCTGAAAATCAAGGACTATGAAATCCGCTGGAAATATGAACTTGTCAACCTTCACTAGCACATCCTCCACAATTCCCTTTGGATAAGTCAAAGACCTGTCAGTCAATTGTAGGGTGACGCTTGTCGGCTTGGCTTCATTAAGGCCCAACTTCTTATAAATAGAGAGGGGCATCAAGTTAATGCTATCCCCTAGATCACACAGAGCTTTCGCAATAAACTAGTCCCCAATGGTGCATGGGATTGTAAAACTTACCGGATCTTTGAGCTTCGATGGAAGCTTATTTTGGAGGATGGCACTACTCTCTTCTATCAAAGCTACCGTCTCATAGTCTCCCATTTTGCGCTTCTTAGACAGAATGTCCTTTATAAACTTGACGTAACTGGGCATTCCTTCCAATGCCTCTGCAAAATGAATATTTATGTGTAGTCTTTTGAACACCTCCAAGAATTTGGAAAACTGCTTATCAGGCTTCTGTTTCTGCACCCGCTTGAGGAAAGGCAACTGTGGGAGAGGCTGATTGACCACCGTCGTTAGAGGAGATAGTTGGAGGTCTGTCTTGACCACTTTCTTAACCCCCACTTGTCTCAGCATTCTCCTTCGCAGGAGGTTCCTCTTCAGTCACTACATCATCTTCCACAGGAATACCCTCTCCACTTTGTACTTTAGTGGTTCTCCCACTTCTGAGGGTTACTGCTTTACACTACTCCTTGCCTTCCCGTTTCGGGTTGACATCAGTGTCACTAGGCAATGCGCTCGTGGACGATTTGCTTAATGCAATGCTAATCCGCCCATCTGTACTTCAAGATTCCTAATGGAGGCTTCTTGATTGTTACTACTGGTTTCATTCTGGGCTATGTACCTTGACAGAAGATCTTCTAAACTGGGTTTCCTTTCCTGTTGAGGTGGAGGATGGTGAAACTGATTCTGAGTGCTTTGTGGCTGTGGGTTGAACTGAGTCTGAGGTTGGAATCCAGGAGGGTTAGCATAATTCTGCATAGTAGATGGAGGTTGAGGTTGGTTGGGGTTGTTACTGTTGTTGTTGTTGTTGTTTTTGTTGTTGCCCCATGAAAAGTTTGGATGATTTCTTAGGCCGGGGTGATAGTACGTGGGAAGATTTTCATTTTGTTGCCGCCCGTAGTTGGACACAAATTGAACTGACTGAGGGCTTATCGCACACTGATCAGTATGGTGGCCACCTTGACATAATTCACATTACACCCCCACACTCTACACATTTTGAACCACTGCAGGTCCCATTGTATCCAACCTTTTTGTTAGCACTGCTACCTGTGCCGCTAACGATGTGAAAGAGTCCACTTCATAAACCCTTGCTGCTCTTCTTGGGGCTTGCCTATCATTTGGCCATTGATAATTATTGGCCGCCATTCTCTCCACCAGCTCATATCCCGCTGTGTGATGTTTGGCCATGAATGCCCCTCCAGATACGGCATCTATACTCGAACGAGTTTGTCCGGATAACCCATTGTAAAAAGTCTGGATGGGAAGCCACTCTGGCAGACCATGGTGCGGGCATTCCCTCAGAAGATCCTTAAATCGCTCCAACGAGTCATATAAGGACTCAGATTCAAACTGAACAAAGGATGTGATGTCATGCCTGAGCCTAGCTATTTTGGCAGGCGAAAAGAACTTCACCACAAATTTCTAAGCCAAGTCGGCCCATGTAGTAATGGAGCCTGACGGAAGTGAATGAAGCCATCTCTTGGCTTTGTCCCTTAAAGTAAATGGAAACAAATGGAGTCTGATGGCATCGTCAGACACTCCGTTATATTTAAAGGTGTCACAGATCTCCACAAAATTTATTAGGTGATCATTGGGATCATCATTCGGCAGTCCCCCAAACTAAATGTTGGTGCACATTTGAATGGTGCCCGGCTTGATCTCGAAATTATTAGCTTGAATGGTGGGCCTAAAAATGCTCGCTTGGAGATCATCTATGTGAGGCATAGTGTACTCCCTCAGAGACTTATGAAGCTCCTCAACCATATTGATGGGAGCAGGTATGTCCTCGGGTGTATCCACAGATTTTTCTCTCCGCAGTCGTCTGAATGTCCTTTCAACCTCGGGATCGATAGGTATTAAATTTCGTACCTTCCAAGGTGGCATAAACAATGAAGACTACCTGAAAAGAGAGTTAAACAGAAAAATCAATTTAAAGTAAGATCGTAATGACTTAGTTTTAATATTGTAAAACAATTAATTCTAAGTCCCCGCCAACGGCGCCAAAAACTTGTTGGTTGATTTCGCAATCGATAAACATGCGCAAGTATACGTGGTCCACAAGTAATATATGTAAGTTAAGTGTCGAACCCATGAGGACAAAGTCTTAATAGGAAACAATTACTACGGCAAGTCGTTCCTAATCTTATCTAAACTAGTAAAACAAGTTGTTGGTTAAGCTATTTCAAGAAGATTATAAACTTAAGAGAAGTAGATGTGTTAGGAAGTCAAGATAGGATTACAACTCCCCTAATGCGTCGCCTAATCTTCTAACTCTCCTAAGTACAAACGAATCAAGGAATGGTCAACCGAGAACTTTAATAAGCATAAGCTTCTGTCGAAGACCAAATGCATATCCCTAACCAGCTAGAACACAATATGTCTATTGGTGACACTAACTAGGTCAAGGTCATTAAGCTAAGTCTCAAGGTCACACAAGGTAACTAAGGATATGTCTATCCCATTAGCATATTATGCACACAATCCGAAGTCATGGTCATAATAGGTGTTGTTATATTTTAAAGATAGATAGTAACATCCATTTATCAATTTCCATCACTATCAATACCAATTTCTTTATCAAGCAATCAGACATTAAACAAAAAAATACAAAAACCCATGCCAAAATGATTCATTATATAAAATGACAGAGAAAGTTGATTAAGCTAATCATAAGGTTACATTGCAATCCAAAAAATGGAGTTAGTTCATAATTATGGTACTAACACGCATTTTTAATACATTAAACATTATCAGACAAATATAACAGAATGGGAGATTTGGAATAAGAAAACCCCTGTTTGAAGTGTTCTTCCTCCAAATCTTCTCTTCACGTGTAAACTCTGAGTTGTATGTTGGATGCAATAACTTTTCTTCCCTTCACGAGCTTCTTTCTGTTCTTGAAAAACAGAGAATAAAATCCTATTCTAAGATGTAATAAATTTAGCTCTGATATCTCTCTGATATCCGATGTCTTTAATGCCGCAGCCTCGCTATCTATTTATACGATCCCCTGTTTCATCTAGGTCATTAGTGACTTCCGCACCGGGCGCGGTGTGATGGTGCCGTATGCGTCTTTTGGTGTCTTTGAAGCAACTTCTCTACAATATGCGACTAACCAAAGAGCGTTGAACTACTTTCAGTGACATGCTGACTCTTCACTAACAATGACGTCGGGGCACCACTTTACAGTAGAGTCAAGTAATGGCTGGTGCTAGGGCGCTAAGTTTGTTGCTGCGGCGCCATTTTCCAGTACAATGCTCAAGCAAGCTAAAATCATCTGCAAAGCCAGCCTGAAGAGAACTAAATGGATAAACAGTAAAATAACTACGCAAGCTATCCAAAAGATAGAACATAGGCAACAACTCAAGTAACAAAAAGGGGAAAATTTGCGGGTATGAAACCCACTCACCACCAAACCTCTCCTCAGACAGAACTTCCTTAGACATTGCCAATAATGCTCTCTAATAATATTATTCAAATAATATGAATTATTGATCTGATAATGGAAAATACTGTGCAGTGACAATTATTGAATCAACTATAATATAAAATATCAACGTAGAAATTATTGAATCAATAAAATATTGAACAGTGATTACTGTAACAATTATTGAGTAGTGCCTTCTTACTTAAGAATCAATAATTGGTGCAATGCCCGTGTGCTACTGTGAAATAAATCGTATTCCAACAGTGTTAACGGTAACAGCTACGCCGTTATTTATTAAAAAAAATTATACTTGTCGTTGTCTTCATCCAATCGTTTTCCGTTATGGGGCCCACATAAGGCTGCGGCGTCGTACGGATATTCCCCGTCAGTAAAAATATTCCACGACCAAATGAATATTCCATGACAACAATGAATATTTTATAACCACTTACTTATTTAAGTTATTTGCGTATTTTACCCATAACTAACCACATTAATCAAATCAACCCTTACTATTTTAAAATAATAAATAGAGGAAATTCAATTTCATTTATAATAAGTTGGGGTCTTACACTCGTGAATTCGTTCGTGAAATCCTTCAACTGTTCACCCGTGATTATTTAAAAATAGTATCCTTCCATTCTCCTATAAATAGGATGCTTAGTTTAGAATTAAAAATCACACCAGAATCAGAAAATTCTTCTTCTATAATATTGAGCGTATTTCTTTAGAGTTTAAGGAAGCTTTGAGCGTAGAAAATAGTACAAGTTTTTTTTCAAGAATATCCCCGCTATACCAGTTGGAATACTCTCCTTTTTAAGGTAAGGGATATTATTTTTATTCAATATTCGTAAGAAATAAGATTTTCTTCCATTCTGTATAGTATGTAAGTAATATTATTTCATTTCAGATTCCGAATTCTATACTCATTTTGTTAAAGTATGGCTTATATACTCCTTGAAATTAGTAGAATATCCTTGAAATTTGCGCTTCTTCTAGTATCTTTTCATAGAAATATTATTCTGAGCATTCTTGAAAAGTTTTAACTTTTTCATGCCAAAGTACTATTCACGGGGTACTATTCGCTCGGGTACTATTCACCCGGGGTATTATTCATGATTAAAATTGATTTCTTTTAGGTCCAAATCATTTTTGGTACAATATTATTCTTGAATTTTACTCCACAAAGAAGTATCATGTTGACAATTTGGACATTATTGAATTCTGGATAAATTAAATTATAAATCTTTAAATATTTATCCATTGATTTCTTTTAATTGAATTCTTATATCATTGTCATCATCCTCATGCTTATATTGTGAGAAAGTCATCTTTGGCCCATAGTGCATGGATGGACTGTTGATTGGTATGATTATGACTAGGGATCATTCGTTATAATCATGACCCATAATGTTAAAAATGACGTGGTAAAAGTTCTCATTAGCCCGTAGAGCATTGATGGACAGTTGTTGGCATGATCATGACCATTGTTGAAAACACGAATATCTTTGGCCCGTAGTGCATGGATAATTCAGTGATGTGGATTATTTATTAAGTTGAGTCTCAGCGATAAAATTGATGATAAACTTTTTAAATCATAGAAGATAGTAGATACCATGCTTTACTTGACTCTTCTAATGGATTTCTTGTTCCGCTGCAGTTAAACTTGATGTTTAACTATTATTTCATAAAATAATATTATTATAAAATATTTCTTATGAACTATTATTATTTATACTTATTTTTTGGTTAATTCATAAATTTTTTTTATGTTCGTGATTCTGTGTCCCAAGAGGAGTTTAAAAGACTTAAAAAGTAAATAACAGATTTGGTTATCTTCTTGAAAGAACAAAGTCAAAGCACTTTTGGACAGATAGTGCCTACTCAACAAAATTAATCCTCACAAGGTGGTAATTAAAGTGATGACAAAAATAGGGAAGTATAAATACTTGAACCCCATTCTAGTGAGGGAACCAACAAAACCCCTGAAATCATTAACCCCATGGATGATCGAGAAATTGGGGACATAAGAAAGAAAACCCAACAAATGGAGGAAACCATCCGGTCAATCAAAGGAACATGAAACTATGGAAGTGCCACCTATTCAGATCTCTGCATATTCCCAGGGGCTCGATATCCTGAGAAATTTCAAGTCCTGGAGTTTGAAAAGTACAATGGGGCAGGCGATCCATATACACCTAAAAGTATACATTAGCGAGCTAGAGTCTTATGCTGAAGATGAAAGTCTCAGAATACAGTTTTTCCAAAAGAGTCTCACTAGAAAGGCTAAATCTTTGTATGCCCGACTTGACAATGCCAAAATCGACAACTAGGAATAGTTAGCCCACACCTTCCTAAATCAGTACAGCTTCTGGTCATAAATGGCTCCAGACAGATATCAAATTACCAAAGTTAAAAAGAAAAACAATGAATCTTTCCATAAATATGCCCAAAGATGGAGACGTCTGGCAGCTCAAGTCATTCCATCAATTACAGAAATTGAGATGGTAATGAAATCCATTGATATACAAGAGGCACCTTACTATGAGAGGCTCCTATCTGGAATAGGAAAGGCATTCTCAGAGATGATCAAACACGGTGAAATGGCAGAGATGGGTCTAAAAGCAGGTAAGATTAAAGATCTCACAGCCTTGGAAGCAGTCGCCGAGCATATACAGTCTGGCGAGTATGTAAGCACTTCCAAAATGGTACCTAATAAAGGCGATGAAGATGTATCCCTTGTTTTATAGAGGCAAGCTAAGAGATCAACCTATAGCCCCCCCCATTTGGAAGAAGCAAGGCAATCTACCATTTCAACAACATGATTTATTCAACCAATGCCAGGACAGAAAGAGAAAATTTAAAAGAATAGAAAATCGGGTGTTCACTCCACTAGGAAATTCCCTAGAAATTGTATTGGAGTTATTAATCAAGCTGAAGAAAATTACTGAATTGGCTCCACCTATGGATCCAAAAAGTAAAAGATACACTCTAAGCCAGAGATGTGTTTACCACTTAAGGTCTCTGGGACACGATACACAAGATTGTTGGTCTTTAAAGCATAAAATCCAAAATTTGATCGAAAGAGGCGATGTTGTGGTCCAATGGCCTGACCAACCAAATGTCAACCCCAACCTTATGTTGCAGCATGATACGAAGGGAGTGAACATGATCGGGTCAGGAAGAGCTAAAATGCATCCAAATCGTAAGTACATACGAAGGATGGAGGAGTTCCCCCAAAGGAGCATAAAAATGTCCTAGAGTGAGAAAATTAAGAGGAATATAGGACAGTAAGTTAAATATTGGAATCGATTCAGAATCAAGTAACTCTCCTGGCTAATCTGATAGTGCGCCAACATTAGGTTACAAGGAAACTTTTCAATCAATTATCAGAAAGCCAAGAAAAAAGAGGAGTTAACCAGAATTCAAGCTTATATCCCTCCAGGATGAGCCAGCTAAATGAAGAAGATCAAAGCAGGCTTAATGGATAACAAAGTTGGACTGATAAAATTACTAGAAGATCTGGCCAGTGGAAAAATTACTCGAAGGAATACGAATTCCTAAATCAAACAACATTCCAAACACTGGAAAACCCCAGAAATTCTACGGCATCGAGAGTCGAGGAGAGTAGGTGGAGAATGGTATTCACACCTTTGGGGGACTCATTAGAAAATGTGTTAGCACTATTGGTTGCACAGAAAAAGATCATTGAGCTTGCTCCACCCGCTAATCTTAAAGGAAGGCATTATGATCTCAACAAGAGGTGTACTTATCATTCCGGAGCACCGGAACATGCAACCGAGGAATGTTGGCATCTGCAACACAAAATCTGAGAAATCATTGAAAATGGAGAGATGGAGATAGAAATTCACATGACCAAAAATGGCAAAAAGGAAATAAAGAGCATAAGATATCCAGTCAAGATAAATAGTTCAAAGGAGGTGATGGCTATGAGCACCAATCCGGACCAAGAACAAGGTGGACTGATCGTAATGCGGGGAGTGGCAGAGGAAACAAGAGAGTCCCCTAAGGAAATTCATCCGCCACCATTAAACATCTTGTTCCCCAAAGTCAGGAACCACATTCTTGACTCTACCTTCTTGGATGATGAGGAGGAAATAATGATCATTCCCAGTATACAAAAAGCCAAAAAGGAAAGTTCCTTATGAGATATACAATAAAAGTTTGAGAGAGACTTCATAGTAAAATCCTTTAAAGCTCATGGAAAAGATGAATGAACAAATGAAGAAAAAGATGGTGAAGTTTTCAGAGAAGCCAACCCATCAATGAATCAAGAGTTCATCCCTTTTTGCGATGGGTTCAGTTTTATCATCCTTGAGGGATATGCTAAATCAGGAAACGATCAAGTTATGGACATGATTGAAGATATTCATAATCAGGAGGTAACCTTTATCATGAGCCTCGAAGGTAACATAACCACTGACAACTGGACTATACGGCCTCAGCTAGCCAGGAAGACGTAGATCAAGAGGATAAAGTTGTGAGTTCCAAGAGATGTTGGGATGGTATCACTTTCTTTGCGTTATGCATTTTAATTTCCATGCATGTAAATATTAAAAAAAATTAAAAATCAAAAAATCAAAAAGTCAAAAAAATTAAAAAATTAAAAAATCAAATCAGTCAGGTCTCAGCCAAGCCTGAACTACAAAAGACCTATTCTCTCCCTTCCACGGGAGTACGTAGTCAGCCATCTATGGTGCGGTCAAAAAAAACCAAAAATCCAAACTTTCGTCACACCAATAAAAATAAACACCTTTTAAATCCCCATATACTAAACTCAAGAATATTAGTTTCCAACCATTTAGGCCAAGCCTAAACTACGAAAGACCTTATCTCCCCCCCCCCATCAATGGGAGTACGTAGGTAGCCATTTATTGTGCAGTCAAACCAAATAAAATCAAAAAAAACTCATCCAAACCCAAACATCAATCCCAAGACACCAAAATCAAACCTAAAAAGTCTACACCCAAGAAAGACCCTTAAGGTTAGCGACCCATGTTGAGAAGACCCAACAAAACTTCAATGCTATTACATTAAATGTGGTACAAGTCCCAAAAAAGAAGAGACAATGATACATCAAGATAACCAATCACAGGGATGGAATAGCAATCATCCTGAAATGCAAACCTTTAGCAACTCATCACTCCCAAAGTAAGAGAAGACTTAATCTCTTTTGACCTATAGAAGCACATAGGTTGCCATCGTGGCAAAGTCTATCTCATACCCGGTGACCTGTTCCCTGAGAAAAGGCCACAGATGAAACCTCATAGATCAAATCCAGTTGAAGCCAACACATCACTAACCAATGTAAGCTTTTAGATCCAATTCAGTGGTGTCTGATGGCCTCTCGATATCAATCATCAAAGTTGGAACAACAACACAACGATATATCAAGCATGATCATCAGCAAGAACCTTCAAAGAGATAACACCCTCAATCTGAGACCTTCATCAAATCAGAAGGAAATCATCAAATCCAATTGCACTTACAAGTCAAAACGAGGATTGGGGTAAACCAAATGTCAAAGCTCCACTACATGTTCACCATGTGGGTCATGAGGTAAAACACTCTTTCGATATCGGCATCTTATTAGCCCATCTATCAAACATATAATAAAGCAATTACCCTATATGACAAGAAAGATTGGGGAAATTTTAAAATCAATAACAACCGATATTGGGACCCTTACAATAAACAAGACTGGGGTGATTTTGGAAGTACGATAACTCAAACACTAGGGTAATTATCGACAATCCTTAAAAGGAAAATACATCAGTCAGCACCATCAGCATGGCCCGTCATTATCAAATGGATCCTCATATCATTTCACTGGAGATCCGGTATGATCAATCGGTCTTTTCCAATCATAATTTTCTTAGAATTCAACGATCCACCTATAAGGTATGACTCTTTCATCTCTTTATGTGCTTTCAATCTCTATTTACATGCATTAGCGATAATATACATGTTAAGTATAGATAAAACTTGCATTAGAATATTAGAAAAAGGTTTTTTTTTATAAAGATTTCGTTTAACTTGTTATGAATTAGATTAATTTCGATGAGTATCCTTGAACCAAGAATCACGGGAATGATCAAAAAAATTAAAAAAATTTAGAATTCTAGTTCAAGGTGATGTTTGGAGTAGAATTGACCTCATATGTCTGTCTACACTTTGCAGTTACCTGACTCTTAGTTGTGGGGTATAAAACTATGGCGACGGAAATGGAAATTAATGAGAAGATAGTTAGCTATTCTAATGTCTTAAATCTTGATCTAAGTTACTCGAGTAATTATGCCTGAGGGGTGTCTTAACACCTGGTGCCCTGAAATTGTCTGGTTTGGGAGTCACCGACCCAACACTCGCTACATGGGTAACTTATAGCCTAAGAAAACAAATCTTACACAAGATTAGGCGAGGTGGAATAGAGTAGACCACCTGACTTGTCTCGAAGTGTGGCCTTTGTTACTCGAGACAGTAATCCGAAAAGGGTGTCTTAACACCTAGTGCCCTAAAGTCTTCTGTTTTAGGAGTCATTGGTCCAAAACTCGTTAAATAGGTAACTTTGAATAGCCTAAGAAAATGAGATAATTTAAGCGAGTAAAGCAGAAAAAGAAAAATTTTGTAAAGTTAAAATGAAATCATCTAAAGTCATAAAAAAGAAACCCCTTTTAAGGGTTGCTTCACTCATAGTGCTCGTGTCATATGAAGCCAATTCTGCAAAGAACGGTGCCTAGAGCGAAGATGAAATAACTTACCCATGCACAATGACCATAGATTCTTAAAAGTTTTCTTACAATTTCATAACTTGTTAAATGAAAATTTTGTCAAAATTAAAAAAATTAAAACTTTGCAGTTAGTTATTCACAACTTGTTTAGAAAAATTGCATTTTCATACTCAATTTTAAGATCTTTAGTGATAAGATCAGCATGAAAGCATTCAATTTCATGAACTTTAACTTCTTTGACAAGATTATACTAATTTCGATGGCTCCAGCCATCAAGCTTTTGGCACATTTTCTTATTTATCTAATGTGCAGGATATTGCTCACTCTAGATGTGGTCAATAAAGCAATTTTATTATGTAAACATACGAAAGGGATGGGGCATATTTCCATTCAAAGAAATGAAAGGAGTCTAAGATGGGACCAAGCTCATCATTAAAAGAAAAGGGAGAACTCCTAAAAGAAGTCACGACGACATAAGCTTGCCCCTATAAAAGAATGAGAAAATTCTCAAGAGAATCCTTAACTCAAAAGTAGAAGCCCAACGACAAAAGGTCTTGCAAATGAAATCTACATCATCAAACATGTCAACCTGGGCCAAGTCCTCACAAGTCGAGGCCTGTACACCAAAATTCAAATATGGGTAGTTAAAGAATGAGCTGCACCCTCAAGGGACGTCGGTGGCACCCAGGTCATCAGTCTACCCGGGTCGCGAATAAAAAGCATAAGGAAATGGGACACATGCACCCAACAGTTGAAAGAAACTCCAAATCACCTCAGAAAGGGTGAGGTATGTTACTTCATCTAGTCAATTCAATTAAGCATGTGCATCAACCAAGGAAAATAGACTCCTAAGGATAAATTTAGATCATCACATCATGCATGGTATGCACATGTACAATCGCGCTATATCAGCGCATATCTCCATTAAAATTTTAAGCATGCATCCCCAGTAGAGTCAAATATACATACACATTAAATGCCCAGACTTCAAAAAAATTCACTGTTAAAAACTATCGTTCGAGTAAGCATCGAGACAGTCCAGTGATCAACCGTTGTTAACTACCAGCAAGGTAGGCACCATTGTTAACTGCCAGCAGGGTAGGCACTGTTGTCAATTACCAGCAAGGTAGGCATTATTGTTAACTATAGCAGGGTAGGAACCATTGTCAACTACCAATACGGTGGACACCGTTGTTAACTACCAGTATGGTGGGCACCGTTGTTAACTACCAGCAGGGTAGACACCATTGTCAACTACCAGCAGGGTAGGTACCATTGTCAAATACTAGTAGGGTAGACACCGTTGTCAAGTACCAATGGTGTAGGCACCATTGTTAACTACTAACACGGTAGGAACCATTGTTAAAGACGAGTAGGGTAGGCACCATTGTTAACTACCAGTAGGGTAGGCACCATTGTCAACTACTAACAGGGTAGGTACCTTTGTTAACTACCAGCAGGGTATGCACCATTGTTAACTACTAGCAGGGTAGGCACCGTTGTTAACTACCAGCAAGGTAGGCACCATTGTAAACTACTAGCATATACATCAAGAAGGTTTGGTGATTTCAGAACATCATCCCCAACAGAGATGTAGAAAACATCTCAATTTATCTTCATTAAACAAGCATCGGTAACACTGACAAAAATTAAATTATTGAAGTCAACACCAGCATAGGCATCAGTAATAACTGGTAATGGTAAAGCAATTTATGATGTGCGAAGTCTGATTTACGATATGCGAGGTGTGATGTGCGAGTTACAAAAAGCGATTGGCCAAATGAGATGTACGATTTGCGAAGTGCGATTTGCGAAAGCATCGTAACATTCATCATAACATTCATTACATTGTGATTTGCATCATTAAATATAGCTTGCTATATTTCAAGTGTCTACTACTCTTTATCAATTTCATTCCATTATATTGCATAAACATGATAAAGAGGGACATATGTAGACACTCAAAACTTTGTTTCCTTGTGACTAACTATGCATGAAAACAAAAACGTCTTTTTCACAATCTCGAGATAACCCTATAGGACCAAAACATCAAATCTAACCACGAAGACATCCCCATGGAATATCAAATCAACCTTGGAGATCAACCATAAGGAAAGGAAAAGTTAGACGCAATCAAACCTTGGAGACAACCTAGAAAGACACCCAAAAGCCCCATCAAACTTAGAGACAACCCCCAGGAGGGAAAAAAGGTCATTTTTATAAGTCAACATCTACAACCCCAATACAGCTGTAAATAGGGTCACAAAAAGCCATTACAACACTTCAAAGCGTAAACTATGCAAAAAAGCTTAACGGACTGCCTACAAAGATGTCATTTTGGACATGGACCCATTTTCCTGGATTGAAAAAAGAGCAAGCCCTATTTCTTTGTGTAGCTCTCAAAAAGAGCTTTCCAAAATGGTATGACACATATCCATCAAATTCCCGAATTATAGGTTACAAGCGTTTCAGCGGACTACACGTCAATTGGGATTGCACATACTTCGAGGCGGCAGGGCCCACCAGGGGAATTTTGCAGGTATACCATCGAAAGAAAGAAAGTGAGAGAGGGGCCAGAAGACAGAGAATCAGTCAGAAGGAGCTCGAGTCTTGCTTTAATTTTTGTAGAACTTCTTTTTAAACACTCATATACATATATAATACAACATATAAAATTTTAACAAGTGGAAATCGAGTCTAAGGGCGCTGAAAGTCGTTTCAAAGCCGTTTGAAAGCCATTCTCGCGCTTAATGGTAAGATCCATTCAGATTTACTACTTTTTTTACTTTAATATATATATATATATAAGTATATTTACATATATTTATACCAATTAGTTATGCATGGATCGTAGATCTATGGCTTTTTCTCTCTCTTATATATATATATAAATATCTATTGGTCCGGATCTTAAGCTCACCCTTTATCTAACTCACATTGCTCACACCCCTTTAGCGATAGACCGGGCGCCGATTCGGTCTGTCACTATATGTACGGTCCATTGCTATATATTGTCCGTCGCTAAAAGTTAAGACGACGGTTCTATATATAGCGACATACCGAATCGTCGCTTGGTGAGCTAGATAAGGCTGAGCTTAAGATCTGTACCGATATATATATATAAATATATATATTATTTAATAGTTCTTGGATTGCAAATCTATGGCCTTTTACTGCTTCAATATATATATATATATATATAAGTAATATATATATATATAGTTAATTATTATGATTAAATATCAGTTTTAACAATTCATTTGATGTAAATATGCAATATTTAAATTTTGCTGACTAGATTTATTTAAATCTAGCCATATCTAGCTTTTAATCGGTTCAAAAGTTGCGAAACTAGAACCGTTGAGCTAGAATGGCTAAGATTTATTTAAATCTAATTTTCTTTCTAGTTTGTAAATATATAGCAACCACACTATAAGACCCCAACTTTTTACGAATAAAAATTTAATTTCTCTAATTATTATTTTGAATAATAATGTGTTGATTTGATATAATGCTTTAGTTATGGGTGAAATATGCAAATTTTTCAAAGTAAGCAAGTGGTCATAAAATATTCATTTGGTCGGGGAATATTCATACGACAGTGCAATCATTGGTGGACCACATAACAGAATAACTGTCGGATATAGAAAGCGGCCGAAATAACTTTTTTATAAAAATAACGGCAAAACTTTAACCGTTAACTGTTAAAAGACCCGGTGATAAAAGTACAATAATGCGCGTGGTTGTATAGTAGCAAATGGTATTGCACAATATTTTTTATTATTGATTCTTACGTAAGAAGTCACTTAGTTTTATTCAATAATTGCCACAGTAATTGTTGCATAGTATCTCATATTATTGATTCAATTATTATCACAATATCATCTATACAATATTTTATATTATTAAATCAATAATTGACACAACACAATTATTCATATTATTACTTAGCATTATTGGCAATGTCTAGAAAGCTCTGTCGAGGAAAGAGGTTGGTTATATAATTGTGTGCCAATAAGGATAAATCCTTTTCGGAAAGCCCCCTCTTTCTTGGGAATGATCTGGTTGTTAATATTGTGAGCTTATAATATTAATTATGAATAATTATTATATGGTGGATATTTTTTCAATTTTGATATAAATGAAGGAATTCAACATGAGATATTTGTTGAAAGTTTGACAAATTTTTCTGTGGAATTATAATTATTATCTTTGATAAAATATTCATTCAAATATATTGTTATAATATGTTATAATTATTTAAATAATAATATTATTATAATATATATTTAAGCATGTGAATATGTTAAAGGCAAGTGGAGATGAGAATTTGGCTTTGCATTCCTTTATTATTCAAAATCGAGTATTGCATTACTTTTTCAAAACCATGTGCTGGTTTTGTTTTTCTCCTGCAAAGGCATTTCAAGCATATGTTTTCCAATGTGTGGGCCTTCAACTAATTAAAAGGAATAGAATGTTATGAATAAGTTAGGCGAAGAAAATGTTTGGCAGAGTTAGGCAGCCTGTTTGTTTTTCCTTCGAAATCTCACTATAAATAGGGGGTAACCTCTTCTTCCTAAACCACACCTTCAATATCAGAAATTCTTATTCTATAGTATTGTGAGTATTTTTCTTGAGTATAAGTATACTTTGAGTGTAGCTTTTTGTGCAAGATTTTCTTAGAATAATATCTGATATTCCAGTCAAATCCAGTTTCTACTAAGGTAAATGATATTATTTTATTGCAATACTCGTAAGAAATATTATTTTCTTTCATACTCCATATTATGAAAGGGATATTATTTTATTTCATATTTCTAAATTTAAACTTACTGTAAGTATTGCTTCTATAATTTCTGAAATGATTAAAAATTCCTTAAGTTTTGCGCTTCATCTAATATCATTTCGTTGGAATATTGGTCTGAACATTCTTATTAAATTTTAATAATTTCATGTATGGGTATTATTCATACGGTACTATTCATGGGCACTATTCATACGGTACTATTTATACAATACTATTCACGAGTACTATTCACAACAGAATTTAATTTTCTTTATGTCCAAAATATTTTTGATACATGAATATTATTCTTGAATTTTACTTCACAAAAAGTTATCATGTTGAAAATTTGGACATTTTTGAACTCGAGATAAATTGAATTAGAATTCTATAATATATATCATTTATCTCACTTAATTGAATTTTTTTATCATTGTTGTCATTCTCATGCTTATACTAGAAGTCATCTTTGGCCCGTAGTGCAAAGATGGACTGTTGATTAGTATGATTATGACCAAAAATTATGTATTTGTATAATCATAACCTTTAATGTTAGAGATAATGTTTGTGGTAAAAGTCCTATTTGGCCCGTAGTGCATAGACGGACATGTGTTTGGCATGATCATGACCACTGGTGATATCAACGAATATCCTTGGCCCGTAGTGCATGGATAATTCGTTGATTAAAAATATTTATTGAATGATGTTATAGGGATAAAATATTGATGATGGACTTTTAAATCATAGAAGATAGTAGATATCATGCTCTACTTGACTATTCTAATGGATTGTTATTTCCACTGCAGTTGTGTTCTAAAACTTGTAAGCAAGTTGTCATAAAATAATCGTTGATAAAAGTGCAGTAATACGCGTTGTTGCATACTAACACACGGTATTGTACAGTATCTTTGATTATTGATGCTTATGTGAGAAGTCACTCAGTTTTATTCAATTATTGTCATAATATTTATTATTATTAAATCAATAATTGGGACGAAAAAGTTATTCATATTATTATTTGTAATATTGACGATGTCTAGAAAGTTCTATCTAGGAGAGGTTTGGTCACCTAATTATGTTAGTTCTCGAAGGCACAATAGTTATCTAGAAGGGGGGGGTGAATAGATATTTAAAAATCTTTTCTTTTTACTTTGTCAGTTTTGATAATGATTTAAGCACAACATAACTAAGGTTTGTTTGATCTCCCTTTTAGATAGTGAGTTAATGAGAGTGAGGCAGTTATAACAGTTATAGAAGTTATAGCAGTTATAGCAAGAATGAAATAGACACATCTATTTTAAGTGGTTCAGAGCACTTAAAGCTCCTAGTCCACTCTTCTACTCCTCGAGTAGGAAATCCACTAAGGATGTCTTTTACACTTTTTGAATCTCACAGATTCCTTCTAGACCAGCAGTCTAGGCACTTCTTAGTTCAGTCTTAAACTCTTCAAGTCTAGCAGACTTAGTTCTTCACAGTTCACTTAGAACTCTTCAAGTCCTTCTGACTTGGAACTCTTACTTCAGTTGATTGGTAGTTGTTGAGTTCTTGATTGGTGCTACTCAGTTGTTGTTAAGCACTTGTTCAAAAGAGTTGAGGAGCTGAGCAAGCTTCCTCTTTTTCTCAAATCGTAGAGTTGAGCGTTGAGTGTTCTTGTGCGTTTTGTTCAATGCTTGCTTGCCTTTTTTTTCTCATCTGCATATGTTCTGCATATATGTGATCCTTCAAATCTATCCGTTGAAGCCATTTGTTGAAGCATTAAATGCGTTTGACATTTCTGAACTTTGGTGGAGACTTTTCTGCACACCTCCTGAATTGCATTCTGGCCCACTAACACAACAGACTGCTTTCTCACCTAACACCTAAAATGGTATTTTCCTCTGTCCTATGGTCCTTTCCTTAGCTTCTTGAATACGTTTTTTTTATTGTATACTAAGGATATCTTTTGTGCCATTGGGACTGGTGAGGACTTCAACATTTAAAACCCATTCCACATTTGTTGGAATTTGTCTCCAAACAAAAGGTAGGGCTCGATGCTTCTGACCCAAGGCAGATGATACTCTACGATCTATATTGTGGTGTCTTGTTACCTTGGTGCTTGGTCTGATGAGAATACTACGATCTCTCTCAAGGATTTGCACACTACGATCTTCACTTGCTTGTCTTGCAGACTCTACATTTCCGAAAGCACACTACAATCTCTGAGTTAGCTTCGGTAAACGTCTGGACCACTCTATGATTTTTGGAAAGGCCCTTCAAGGCAGATACATTACGATCTTCTAAGCTCTATGATCCTGCCTTGGCTTCTGCAATCTCTTGATCAGCTTGATAGACTGCGATTCTTGTTGAAGCCTATCTATTCCTTTCAAGACATAGATCAACCTAACATCTTTGATCTCTTTATCTATACATTCGTTTATAGAATGATAAACATTAAAAGCTTAGATCAACCTAACAAATTTGATCTATCACTAAGTCCTTGTACATATATTCCTTGAAGGACTTTACATATAATCATGAGCATTTTACTTTAAACATCAAATCAATATATCAACTTTCCCAACAATCTCCCCCTATTTCATGTTGACATAATCAAGGAGATTTGTTGTCATGATTATTAGTTTCTAGATGCATTTTTAGGAAAGTAAACATGACTTAATATTTCAGTGAGCAGCTGAAATTTCTAGAGAATAAGCATGAATTTATTGATGTTTGAAGAATAGATATTACAGTTAAGCTTTACATCAATAAGAATTTAAGTTTCAACTTATCTCTATTTCTTTGATCTTTTGCGTGGAGGATTGGCATACTCCTCAGCTCTTCTTTTTTTTCTTGCTTCATCACTTCTGGCTAGATCTTCCAGCTCACTTGGGCTTAGCCTAGGATTGTGATCATGCCTATTCATGAATGCAGGATCTCCAATTAGCATTCTTAGGCCTGTGGTGGTCACATTTTGTGAGCTGATAGTTGGCCCTAGACTCCTTATTGGTTGAGCCATTATAACTTCCTGCTGATCAGATCATTGAGTCTGATGGCCAGATCATGGAGTTTGTTGGTGGAATTGCCTTGTAGGAGGACTCCTTGAAGATTGAGTTTGGAATTAACCTCTGCCTCTGCCCTTGCCTTAAACTCCTTTCCCTTTATTCTCCCCCTTTATGTCAGCATCAAGAGTTCGAATATCTTTGAATAGGTGAGTCACTCCTTGGACGAGCTTGTTGAGTTGGCTTTGAGTTTGAGCAATGTCCTCTCTATTCTCTTTGATCAAAGCATCAGATCGAGCTTCCCTATTTTTGAAGACGGCTAGAACATTGTCAGTCTGCTTGCTTTGGTTGACATAAAATTGTTGGAATTCTCATACGGCAGTTTGCATATTGATGAAGCTCTCCATCATAAGTTTATTCTGAGCTTCTTGAGTGGTCTATAAGATAAGAACAACATCCCTGTGTCTTTTGGCTGCAAGAAAGTGGATCTCATCCCTGTCCTTTATGCTCTGAATCATTTCCTTGATAATCTCCTTAAGCTTCTTTATGGGCTCAGAGCTTAGGGTGCTTGGGAGACTATTTGCAGCACTGATCATTGTTGTTAATCTCATTTGAATGAGTTTAGTGTGTTCTTCAAGACTATCATCGATTTCCTTGATCACTTTCTTGGACATTTCCGATAAATTAGTTTTTGTGGGCAGTTCTAAAAGAAGTTCATTGAGTTGGGGAATGTGTGAAGGAGGGGGTGTTCTCTTGTATTGATCTTGTAATGAGTAGAGGGCAAGATCAAGGTTGAAGTATTCATTTATGGATGAGGAGGGAATATCGGATGGAGGGGCCTGTGTTTGGGTGTTTGAGTAGGTGGCTCTACGATTTAAGTGAGGGACTCTTCGATGGGGTTAGAGTCAATAATCATAGAGATGAGAGGAGTTGGGATCAATATGAAGTTAGGCACATTTGGTTCATCAGTTACAGGAATTTTGGGATTCTACAACTGAGAATTAATTTAGTGGATTAAGAGCTACTTCCAACAAGCTTGGAAATTTATAAAATTAGCTGAAAAAGGATAGTGGATAGTGATTAACACTGAAAAAGATTTGGATAGATAATACTTCATACACAACACTTGAAGAGGGACCATTTGTGATGAGCTGTTTGGCAAAGTTGAAGTTGCCTAGAAATCCATGAGCCAGCACAGAGATGCCTGGATATTCTTTATAGCTCCAAAACATGTGATTCCAGGAGTTTAGAATTTGAGCTTGATGAAAAGGCATCATGGGTAAATAGGAGAACAACTGATCGTAGATAGCTTTTCTGTACCCATTATATCCTACAGCGATGATCTCGACCTCATCATCTTCATCCTCATCTTTGTCTTTGTTGAAGGATTCCACTATATCAATGGCTTTATTTTGTTCTTGCTCTGGTTCTCCCTCATTTTCTGTAGGAACAGCTTCTTCTGTCATGGGGATATCATGAGGCTCCCCCTCAACATGATCATCCATCTGTAGGACTAGTAGCTCCCCCTCAGCTAGAGTATTTTTTAGGGTGAGAATTTCAGGTATCTCCCCCTCAGCTTGAGCTTTGTCCTTTTGACTTTCTTTGGATATTTCCTTTTCAGTAGCCATCTTGTTGTCTTCCTCTTTGAGTACTCCTTCATTGACAAGGATGTACTTCTTAACCAATTTTTGTCTTGGTTTTCTAGGCTAAGCCACAGCCTCAGGACTTCCTTGAGCTTCAGCTCTATCCTGTTGATCAGCCAGAACATCTGGTGTAGCAACTTCCTTGCTCGAGGTGTTCAGTCTGGTCTCTATGATCGGTAGAGACTCTAAGATCGAAGAGACAAATGGCCTCTTGAATTTGTGACTAATTTTATTCTTCTTCAGCAGCTGTGATATGGTAGCTCTCTCTTCATCTGCCTCAGCCTGATGTTGTTTTCTTCTTAGGATCCTTAGAGTCTCAATGTCAGAAGACTATACAGGTATATAAGTAGTTGATCCCTGGGGTTCTTCTGCCATTCTAGCCTTTAGCTTTCTCTTGCCCTTGCTTTTTCTGACCAGGGCAGTGGGTTCTTCCTTGTTGATCTCCTCCTCTTCTTATTCAGTCTCTTTCACGACTGACATGTTTCCTGGAATCCTTGATTCCTTTATATCACCAGTTCTTCCACTAGACTCAGACATCATACGTTCATTTTCTGGTGGATTCCTTTTCCAATTCTCAAACAGTTGCTGGGTCATCTGTCTATTTGGATTAATGGACTCTCCTTCTTGTCCCCAATTTTGTCACCCAGAGCAGACTGTAGGATGATGCTTATAAATCGCTCGTAGAGCATCTTTTGAGAGCTCTTTGTCTTCTTTGAGTTGGTGATCCACTTCCCAATCTATTCAAGCAATAGAGCTCCATAGTTAAGTTATATTCCACAACTTATGGCAGTCATGAGCTTGAGTTGCACCTCATTTACAGAATCATGGCCAAAGCTCTTGCAACATATACACTTCCCAAGCCTATCATACCTGTATATTGAGTTATATCAATACTTTTACCTTTTTCATTTTTGTCAAGCTTGGTTGCAGGAGCAATTGGGGTTTTCACGGGAGAGGTTGATTCCATGCCATACTTCTTAAGTAAGTCTTTAATGTACTTGACTTAGTTTATGAAGATTCATTCATCAGTCTGCTTTACTTGCAGTCCAAGGAAGAAGTTCTACTCACCCATCATGCTCATTTGAAACTTGCTCTGCATAAGCTTGGAGAATCTTTTGTATAACTTTTCGTCAATAGAACAAAAAAAAAATATCATTAACATATATTTGAACCAATAGGATTTTGTCTTTATGCTTTCTAAGAAATAGTGTGGTATCTACTCTACCTCTAGTGAACCCATTTTCAATAAGAAAGTTAGTTAGTGTTTCATACCATGCTCTAGGCGATTGTTTAAGACCATATAAGGCTTTGTCTAATTTATAAACATAATTTGAAAGAGATGGATCGATGAAACCTGGTGGTTGCTCTACATAAACTTCTTCTTGAAGTTTTCCATTCAGGAATGCACTTTTGATATCCATCTAAAAGACCTTGAATTTTATATAAGCAGCAAAGGCAAGGAATATTCTGATGGCTTCTAGTCTGGCAACAAGTGCAAATGTCTCATCGTAGTCAATGCCTTCTTCCTGAGAGTAGCCCTTGGCCACTAGTCTTGCCTTATTCCTGGTTATTACTCCATCTTCATCCATCTTGTTTCTGAAGACCCACTTGGTTCCAATGACAGGACGACTTTTTTGGTCTTGGAACCAATCTCCATACTTTACTTCTTTCAAACTGATTAAGTTCTTCCTGCATGGCTTCTATCCAGCTGGAGTCTTCCATAGCATCCTTTATCTTTTTAGGTTCCATTTGTGATAGGAAGCTTAGATAAAAACATTCATTTTTGGTGGCAGCTCTTGTTTTGACTCTTGCGTGTGATCTCTTGCTGACATCTGTCCTTATGCCTTCTTGTCTTAGATCTTCAAGATCTATTTCTTCTTCTTGGTGTGGAGGTTCGTTATCTGACATAGGCCTCTCTACGATCTCATTTCCTTGCTCAACGATTTCACTATCTGGCACTACGATCGTAGTGTTGAGCTCGACGACCTCGTTCATAGTGTCTGAACTATCGGTCGTAGTGCCTTGAAGTATTATTTTGTCTAAGTCTGTCTCATCAAAGATGATGTGAATCTAGACTTCAACACTCAGTGTCTTCTTGTTGAACACTCTGTATGCCTTACTGTCTGTGGCATATCCAAGAAAGATTCCTTCGTTTGACTTGGGTTGAAACTTTGTCAAGTACTTCTTTCCATTGTTGAGAATGTAGCATGCACAGCCGAATACATGAAAGTAGCTGACACTTGGCTTTCTTCCTTTCCACAATTCATAGGGAGTCTTCTTAATCGTAGAGTGTATGAGTGATCTGTTCTGAGTATAACATGTAGTGCTGACAGCTTCTGCCCAGAAGTAATCAAGCAGATGGGCTACTGCTAGTAGAGTTCTTCCAGCCTCTATCAATGTCCTATTCTTTCTCTCAGCTACTCCATTTTGTTGAGGAATTCGTGGAGATGAGAAGTTATGACTGATGCCATTGTCTGTGCAGAACTGGTCCATTTCGGAGAAGTCAAACTCTCTGCCATGATCACTCCTTATAGCCTTAATTTTCTCCTCTTTCTCGTTCATTACTAGTTTGACCATCTTCATTAGTTGAGAGCTTATTTCATCTTTCGAGGTCAGAAAGAATACCCATGTGAATCTAGTGTAATCGTCGACAATGACCAGTGAGTATCTCTTTTCTCCGAGACTCGTTGTTGGAATTTGCCCAAATAGATCCATGTGGAGCAACTGCATGGGCTTGTCAATTGAGTTGATAGTTTTGCTCTTGAATGAGCTTCGGGTCTGCTTTCCAAGTTGACAGGCATTGTACGACCTTTCTTTAACGAAGTTAAACTTGGGTAAGCCTGCAACTAGATCTTTTGAAGCTAATTTTGACATGCTTTTGAAGTTGAGATGAGATAGTCTTCGATGCCATAGCCAGCTCATTTTAGATGCTTTAGCCAGAAAGCATATTGTCTCGTCTGAACTTAGTTGTCCAAGATTTACTGTGTAGACATTTCCTTCTCTTGTTCTGGTTAACTTTATAGCAGATGTCTTCAGGTCTCAGACTTGACATTGATTGTTGAGGAATGTTACTTGATGACCCTTGTCGCAGAGTTGGCTATTGCTTAGAAGATTGTGTTGTAAACCTTCCACATAGGTCACTTTACTGAAGGATAATGTACCATTTCCAGCCGAGCCATATCCTCTTGTCTTGCCAGAGCTGTTGTCTCCAAAGATGACTAAGGGACCCTCCTTCTGTATGTCGTTAGACAGAAGGGCTTTGTTCCCAGTCATATGCCTTGAGCATCTACTGTCCAGATACAAGGTTGTGATCGTGGAGCTCTTTTCTTGCAGTAACATTAAACCTTCATTTTTGTACCCATACTTACATGGGTCCTACTTTGTTAGTACCCTTGGGGACCCAAATCTGCTTGATTTTGGGTCTCATATGCATGGAATTATAATGATATTTTGCAGCCTTGTGGCCAACTTTGTAGTACACAAAACATCTAATATGATGCATGTTTGTGTGTGTGAGAGAATTCTTCTTCCATTTGGACTTTTGTGGATCTTTAGTTATTCTTCTGTTGAGCTAATTTTCCTTCTTCTATGTATCCTTGTGTTTCATGATTTGTGAGGAGTGTACCTTACCTCTACTGTACCTTCCCAATTGGTTCATAGAGTTAGTCTTACTTGACTCTACGATCCTTCGAGGTTGGTGAGTAGTAGTGGTCAAGGGTTACTCTTCTCTTTCGAAAACCCAGTGACATGAGATCCCTTACTCCTTGGAATATGGATTGAATCAGTAGAGCAAGATTTGACTGGCTTATCCTTTTGTGAGGATTTCACAAATTTAATGCCTTTACTAGAGTTTTATACTCATAATTGAGTGCGTTTGAGCTTAATCTTTTGGATGATTTTAAGTGTTTGTGTCTATTCATGCATGTTTTATGTTGTTTTGTAGGAATTGGGACAAAAGTTACTTGGATCGACGTTTGGGGTGGGCTAGATTCGCGTTTTTTGATTGCTTTTCGCCATTTACACAAATAGTCACTTCAAAGCCAATTTGAGTATTTCTCCGGACCTTATTTCGAAAAACTTAAAGAATGAAAGTTGTAGATCTACGTCTCCTCTTTCCGGAACATCTTGAATCATCAAAATCAGAGTTCAGACGAAGAAGTTATGGCCATTTTCCCAAAGGACGTCGAGAGCAAAAATTTTCAAAAAAGGGGCCAGGGGCATGGGCGCCCATTTTAGGCCTATATGCCCAGCGCCGGGCGCTAGGGAGCAGTTGTTCGTCATCAATAGCGCCCAGCGCCTGGCATTGGGGAAGAGTCCGGTCAGGCTTGGACGCGCTTTTGGGCGAATTTTTTGACACCTTTTTGACTCCAAATTGGATTGGTTTGTTCCTAAGCTAAAAATTGGACTTGTAACCTATAAATACATGATGTAAGGCATAAAATAAAGGGAGATTACATAGATTAGATTAGATAAAACACACTCCATTAGATTAGAATATAAACCCTAGTTCTTAATTAGCCATTGGAGATTGAAGCAAATTGAAGAACATCAAGATCAAGAGCAAGAGCAAGAGGGGAGCATCGATTTGCGACAACAATTTCTTTCTCTTCTCTTATCATACTTTTTTTCTTTTAATGTCTATTCAATTGTGGATTCTTGGTTTTAATTCATTAATTATGAACTAACTCTTTTTATTAAGATTTCAATTGAACCTTTTATGTCTATAAATTAGTTATTTAATTTATTCCAATTATTTATGTGTCAAAAAGTGAATTGTTTATCTTGTCTTTGTGCTTATTGATTAATTATCCGATCAATAATTACCTTGTTACTCTAGAAGGAATTGAAAGAGAAATTTAGGGTTAGAATCGGGCATGATAACATGTGACTTAGTTATTTGCATGAGTGAATAATTAGGTTTGTGAATTGAATGGAAATATCTGTTCACCGCATGTAACACATAAGGAATTGGAATTGAAGGAGTTTAATTCAATTGTTTTGCATAGGAATATAGCAAGATTAATCTGGATTAAATAAAGTCAATTGATCACTTGAAAAGGACTTTTGGCATTTGAGAATTCCTGTTAACAATTTAGTAGGCATAATAATTGGATAATTGGATAATTGGGATAATTGGATAATTGATTTATAGTTCATAATTGGGGATATTGTTCAAGTCTTAACCTTTATTTATTTGAATTTATTTATAAAGCAATTTAGTTTAATTAGTTAATTTAGTTTTCTTAATTAGAAAAATCACAATTTGAGATTGTTTAAATAAAATTAGATTTGGTTAAGAGTTAGTACTTGGTGATTTTTATTAAATAATTCCTCGTGGGAACGATACTTTACTTTTTCTTTATTACTTGTTGATCGTGTATATACTTGCATTTATTCATTGATTGATGTAAATCGATCAACAAGTTTTTTTTTTTACGCCATCACGGGGGAATTAATTTAATAATTATTTACCAATATTAATTTCAATCAAATTAGTCTTAATTTAAACATTTTTATTTTTTTTTTTTTTTCTTTATTTCTCTTTTACCATGGATGGATTTTTTTTATCAATGGCCATACACGGATGACTCAACCAAGGGAAACAGGGATCGATGGATTTAATACATCTTCTATAGAGCCAATACAAATTGAGGCAACTTCAAGACGTTGAGGTTATCGCAAATTCAACCAGTCGAAAGGATAGGCAAGAATGACTCACTCCAAATAAGAGCTTCACAGACTCGATTTCACTTTCTCGATTGTCAACACAGATTTGAGACACTTTTTGAGAAGTTTAGACGCTTTTGAATTTCAACGTCGTCAAAGTGTGGCTAAGTTACTTGTGATTATTATTGCCGGAAATCATATGAGTCATCAATGCGCCATCGCTTCGGAGAGCAAGATGCAGATGTATGGTGATTACCCCAAAATTATGTCTATCCCAACAACTATCATCATGATCGGGGGGTATCACCCGATTTTTCATGGAGTAAATCAATCAAGCTCAAGCACCTAGACAACAAAACACATCCGGATTTCAAAATCGACTCAACAACAACCGAGAGAGAAAAACAAGTTTGGAAGAAGCTTTGGAAAAATTCATTTTAGCTATCGAAAAAGGATCGAGGAACAAGATAAGTTATTGTCAAGTAGATATGAATGTGAAAAGCCAAGGTGTTTCATGGAACCATACTCATCAAGATCAATTTTATGCTCCAAGTCCAACATACCCACCGGATTTCTCGTGTCCACCTCCACTACAACAGAAGAACATTCAAATTTGGAGGAAGTTTTGTCCAAGTTCATAGCTTCATGTGAGGAGAGGAGGATTAATCAAGAGATATCGAGTCAAAATTTTACGAAACCAAATGGAACAACTAACCAATGCCTCGAACATTTGTCCTCAATACACTTGGCTCTATGACATGGATTCCGAGACCGATGATGAGCCCTAACCAAATCAATCTGAACTCGATGTGCCAAATGATATAGATGTTGAAAGAGAGGAAACAATTGGGACCAAGAAAAGGAGATCGACGAAGATTTAACTTTGAAGATTCAAACGAAGATGAGCCATTTCATTAGTATCCCATGTGCCTCCTCCACCAAAGTTCAAGAATCCGGCAGTTTTGCAAAACCATGCCAATTGGCGGTCATGTCATGTCAAGCAAAGCTCTTTGTGACATAAGAGCTAGTACAACTTGGAGTCATGGTGGGATGAAAAGGAGAAGATAGAGGAAGATTCCATTATGTTTATTAAGCTTCAATGCCCTAATCGATCATCGACATAATGGAGAAAACACCTAGTTTTTGGACGTTTTAATGGGGAACCTATCTACAAAGAGCATGCTAGGTGACTTTAATTCAAGGGTCATTACTAATGGGAACCTCCCAAAAGAGACATTATTACCGATGGATGGAGGGTTCCTCAATTTTCGTAGGGGGGAATTGGATAGAGAATTGAAGAAGTCAGTTGAGACTATAAAACAAGCGCTTATATCGGGAGGCAACCCAAGTTTAATTTTTATTTTTAGTTTTTATTAGGTTTTATATTAGTAGTTTTGAATTTGCATTTATTTAGAATTTAATAAAATTGTTTATCATGGTTTTACAAAGTTATTCAAGTCAAATTCAAGTGTGGTGCCCAATTTTTGTTCCATGTGCTAAGCTATTCTCCAAACTTAGCGGACAAGGAGGAAGATTGCTATATTTTCGTGGAAGTCCTCTGCTTTTAATTTTTTTCTATTTTAGTCATTGAGGACAATGTCTAGTTTAAGTTTGGGGGCATTTTAGTGTCGTACTGCATATAGTTAGTTATCTGCATAGTAGTTCATTTTTTTTTATGTGTTAGCATTGTGTTTTTTTTTAGGTTGCATATAATACATGGTAGTTATTTGCATATTCATATATGTGTTGCATTAGTATGTGTTCATGTATAAGTATAATTGCATTTTTTTTTTTTTTTTTTTATGCATGCATGAATGTGTGATCGGTTGGTGGTGTCTTAGCTCGCTTTTATGATAAGATTGGTTTTGCATGTTAACTTGAATAAAGTGTTGATAATTGATGATGAGTTCTAATTTTAATCATGATGATAATCTGAGCCTGTCTTAAACTTATGTAACCTAAGTTAGCACTTAAAGTTTAACTATTTTAATCCACTTGTTCAAGGGTTTCATAATTTGTTTCGAGGGAAAATCTTGGTTAAAATTTAAGGAAATTAGTGAACTAAGCAAAAAAGGTTGGAATGACGTAAAAGCTTGAGTTTGGGGGAATCTATGGGGTATATATATATAAAAAAAAAAAAAAAAAAAAAAAAAAAAAAAAAAAAAAAAAAAAAAAAAAAAAAAAAAAAAAAAAAAAAAAATAAATAAACACGTGGCATGCTTGTCTAGTTTTGTGGCCTTTGTTACTTGAGTAAGTAAGCCCTTGAGGGGATTTTTTACACCTAGCGCCCTAAGGTCTTAATGGCTTGGGAGTCGTTGGTCGAAAAGCTCATTAAGGTAGCACTGAAAAGCCTAAGGGAATAAGACATTGCACAGCCATGAGAAAATTAAAAAAAAAATGAAAAAACACGAGAAAGAACAAAAATGCCCCCGTGGTTGAATAAAAGTATAAATAAATCTTGTATTTATCCTTAGACTTGGTAATTGCTTAGTTTTAACTGGAGTTGTCATGTTCACAAAAGTAATTGAATTGAACTAAAATTTTCCTTCTAAGAAGTTTGTTATGTGATTATCTTGAATCGTGGTTGGTTAGAATGGTTAACAACACACACACACACACATGGGTGATGATGACAGTTTGGATTGACTAATTGGTTAGAGTTATGGATTTTGACTTGATTGGATATATTGTTTGAGTATCATTGGTATCTTTGAGGCCTGTTGCTATATATCATACTGATTTATTACTGGGTTCGTAGGTATATTAGAAAGTAGATCATGCATATGCATTCATGTAGTTGAGTTAGTTTGTTTATTTTTAGTTCTTTTTTTTTTTTGCTTGAGGACAAGCAAAGGTTTAAGTTTGGGGGTATTTGATGAGTGAGTTTTATACTCATAATTGAGTGCGCTTTGAGCTTAATCTTTTGGTTGATTTTAAGTGTTTGTGTCTATTCATGCATGTTTTATGTTTATTTTTTGTAGGAATTGGGACACAAAAGTTACTTGGATCGACGTTTGGGGTGGCTAGATTCGCTTTTGCTTTTTGCTTGCCATTTACACAAAGTAGTCACTTCAGAGCCAATTTGAGTATTTCTCTCGACCTTATTTCGAAAAACTTAAAGAATGAAAGTTGTAGATCTACGTCTCCTCTTTCCGAACATCTTGAATCATCAAAATCGGAGTTCGACGAAGAAGTTATGGCCATTTTCCCAAAAGGACGTCGAGAGAAAATTTCCAAAAAGTGGCCAGCGCCGGGGCGCCCATTTCAGGCCTATGCCAGCGCAGCCGGGCTACTAGGGAGCAGAATCTTCAGTGTTCATGTGCCCCAGTGCCCAGGGCTACTTGGGGGGGAGAGGAAGGTGAAGGCTTGGACGCGCGTTTTGGGGCTAATTTTGACACCTTTTTGACTCCAAATTGGATTGGGTTTGTTCCTAAGCTAAAAATTGGACTTGTAACCTATAAATACATGATGTAAGGCATAAAATAAAGGGAGATTACATAGATTAGATTAGATAAAACACTCCATTAGATTAGAATATAAACCCTAGTTCTTAATTAGCCATTGGAGATTGAAGCAAATTGAAGAACATCAAGATCAAGAGAAGAGCAGAGAGAGGGAGCATCGATTTTATTTGTCAACATGATTTCTATCTCTTCTCTCTTCTCATACTTTTTTTATCTTTTAATGTCTATTCAATTTGTGGATTCTTGGTTTTAATTCATTAATTATGAACTAACTCTTTTATTAAGATTTCAATTGAACTTTTATGTCTATAAATTAGTTATTTGATTTATTCCAATTATTTGTGTCAAAGTGAATTGTTTATCTTGTCTTGTGCTTATTGATTAATTATCCGATCAAGAATTACCTTGTTACTCTAGAAGGAATTGAAAGAGGAATTCTAGGGTTAGAACTGGGCATGATAATATGTGACTTAGTTATTTGCATGATGAATAATTAGGTTTGTGAATTGAATGGAAATATCTGTTCACCGCATGTAACACATATAGGAATTGGAATTGAAGGAGTTTAATTCAATTGTTTTGCATAGAATATAACAAGATTAATCTGGATTAAATAGAAGTCAATTGATCACTTGGAAAAGGACTTTTGGCATTTGAGAATTCTCATTAACAATTCAAGAGGGCATAATAATTGGGATAATTGGATAATTGATTTATAGTTCATAATTGGGGATATTGAGTCTTAACCTTTATTTATTTGAATTCATTTATAAAGCAATTTAGTTTAATTAGTTAATTTAGTTTTCTTAATTAGAAAAAAAATCACGATTTGAGATTGTTTAAATAAAATTAGTTTGGTTAAGAATTAGTACTTGGTTTTTATTTAATTCCTTAAAAATTAAATAATTTCTTGTATATTAACGATAATAATTTTTTAAGCTACTTTCACTTTATTACTTTTACTTTATTACTTGTTCGTGTATACTCTGTACGTACTTATTGCACATGCTTCATTTTGGTTTTGCCTTGACGCATGAACCTTCTAAGTCTCTTTACAAGCATTGCAAAGTCCTCATCATCATCTTCATCATAGTCAGAGTCAATTTTAGTGTTGACCTTGGAGGTGCTTTTTGTTACTTTAAGAGAAACACCCTTATCCTTCTTTCTTCCTCCAGATAGAGTTTCTGCTCGTTGAGTCAGCTCTAATTTGTATGTAAGAAGGTTGCCATATAACTGTTGAACGGTCATCTCATGGAGATTCTTTGACTCTGTAATAGCAGTGGTTTTGGCATCCCACTTTCTTGGTAAGGCTCTCATGAGTTTTATGATTAGATCTTTCTTTGGATAGATCTTTCCATAGGCTCGTAGAGAGTTGAGCAGAACGTTGAATCTCTCGTAGGTGGCAGTGACGTTTTCTCTTTGAATGTGTGCAAACATTTCATATTGTTGTGTCGGAAGAGATTGTTTGTTTTCTTTGACTTCTTTTGTTCCTTCATGCATGATGAGCAGTGCTTCCCAAACCTCCTTTGTTGTTTTGTTATTGACCACATTTTCAAATAGATCATCTTCTAAGGATTGAAACAAAATGTTCTTGGCCTTTTTTTTGAGTTGAATAGCTCTCTTCTCGTTGTTTGTCCATTCCCCTTTGACCTTGATCTGTATTCTGTTTGGATCATCTGTAGTTGGTGCAAGCTTTATAGGAACGTAGGGCCCATTCTGAACAGTTTCAAATAAATCTTCATCTATTGAATCCATGTAAGCTTGCATCCGAACTTTCCAGTTAGCGAATTTATCTTTGTTGCACATAGGTGGCTTGCTGCCTCCTCTAGTCTTTGATTCACATGGTAAGTGTGCCATTGGATCTACTCAAGCTTTGTAGGCTATATAATAGAACCTGCTCTGATATCAATTGTTAGTTCCCGAAGGCACAATAGTTATCTAGAAGGGAGTTGAATAGATATTTAAAAATCTTTTCTTTTTACTTTGTCAGTTTTGATAATGATTTAAGCAAAGTGGAATTAAGGTTTGTTTGATCTCCCTTTTAGATAGTGAGTTAATGAGAGTGAGGCAGTTATAACAGTTACAGCAGTTGTAGCAAGAATGGAATAGACACAGCTATTTTAAGTGGTTCAGAGCACTTAAAGCTCCTAGTCCACTCTTCTACTCCTCGAGTAGGAAATCCACTAAGGATGCCTTTTACACTTTTTGAATCTCACAGATTCCTTCTAGACCAGCAGTCTAGGCACATCTTAGTTCACTCTTGAACTCTTCAAGTCCAGCAGACTTGGTTCTTCACAGTTCACTTAGAACTCTTCAAGTCCTTTTGACCTGGAACTCTTACTTCAGTTGATTGGTAGTTGTTGAGTTCTTGATTGGTGTTACTCAGTTGTTGTTAAGCACTTGTTCGAAAGAGCTGAGTAGCTGAGCAAGCTTCCTCTTTTTCTCAGATCATAGAGTTGAGCGTTGAGTGTTCTTGTGCGTTTTGTTCAATGCTTGCTTGCTTTTTTTCTCATATGGATATGTTCTACATATATGTGATACTTGAAATCTATCCATTGAAGCCATTTGTTGAAGCATTAAATGTGTTTGACATTTCTGAACTTTGATGGAGACTTTTCTACACACCTCCTGAATTACATTCTGGCCCACAAACACAATAGATTGTTTTCTCACCTAACACCTGAAAAGGTGTTTTCCTCTTTCCTATGGTCCTTTCCTTAGCTTCTTGAATACGTTTATTTTGTTGTATACTAAGGATATCTTTTGTGCCATTGGGACTGGTGAGGACTTCAACATTTAAAACCCATTCCACATTTGTTGGAATCTGTCTCCAAACAAAAGGTAGGGCCCGATGCCTCTGACATAAGGCAGATGATACTCTACGATCCATATCGTGGTGTCTTGTCACCTTGGTGCTTGGTCTGATGAGAATACTACAATCTCTCTCAAGGATTTGCACACTACGATCTTCACTTGCTTGTCTTGCAGACTCTACGTTTTTGAAAGCACACTACGATCTCTGAGTTAGCTTCGACAAATGTCTGGACCACTCTACGATTTCTTGAGAGGCCCTTCAAGGCAGATACACTACGATCTTCTAAGCTCTATGATCCTGCCTTGGCTTCTGCAATCTCTTGATTAGCTCGATAGACTGCGATTCTTGTTGAAGCCTATCTATTCCTTTCAAGACATAGATCAACCTAACATCTTTGATCTCTTTATCTATACATTCGTTTATAGAATGATAAACAATAAAATCTTAGATCAACCTAACAAATTTGATTTATCACTAAGTCCTTGTACATATATTCCTTGAAGGACTTTACATATAGTCATGAGCATTTTATTTAAACATCAAATCAACATATGAACTTTCCTAACAATCTGGTTGTTAAATATTGTGAGTTATAATATTTATGATAAATAAGTTCGTGTTGATTAAAGATGAAATTGATATTTCCATTGTGTTGGGATTATTAGTGTTAGTGGAAATCGAAATCTATTCCGATAATAATTGATGTCTGGAGGTTATATTGACCAATCGGGTAATTAATCGGATAAATAAGAAATTAATTGCGATTAATTCACATGCTTATAACAATTTGTTCACATGTGTGTACTATTGATTCACGGGCATGTACTATTAGGGGAGGTGGTGCAAGATTGATAATACTTGCATGACTAAATTAAAAATGGAGGTATAAATGAACGTATTATACTGTAATTATTTTTTTCACATGTATAGAACTATTGAGTCACATGATTGTACTACTGATTCACATGATGTACTATTAGGGGAGCGGGGTGGTGCAAGTTTGATAATACTTGCAGGACTAAATTAAAAATGACAGAAAAGATGAAGGTATTATACTGTAATATTTTGAGCCCCAAAATGTGTAATTATCGAAACTATATTTTCCTATAAATAAAAGCTCATTCTTCCTTCATTCTCACCAATTCACTAAGACTCACAAAAGCAATTATAGAGAGAAAAGCTATAGAGAGAAAGAAGAAGAGTAGTCTGCTACTTCACTATTCCAGTATCTAGTCTTCTTCCAAGGTAAGGGTATTATTTATTTTATATTCTGAAGAGATATTATTTTTCGTATTCGTATGAATATTAGTTTCGTTCAATATTCGTAAGGAATATCATCTTTGTTCAATATTCGTAGGAATATTATTTTTGTTCAACTGTCGTAAAGGGTATTATTTATTTCATATTTTGAAGAGATATTATTTTTTGTATTCGTATGAATATTATCTTCGTTCAATATTCGTAAGGAATATCATTTTCGTTTAATATTTATTGTCTTCGTTCAATATTCGTAAGGAATATTATCTTCGTTCAATATTCGTAAGGGATGTTATTTATTTCTTATTCGTAAGGGTTATTATTTTTTCTTACTATTCACTCGGGTACTATTCACTCAGGGTATTATTTACGGGGTACTATTCACTCGGGGTATTATTTATGGGGTACTAATACTATTCACTCAGAGTATTATTTACGGGGTACTATTCACTTTAGGTATTATTTATGGGATACTATTCACTCAGGGTATTATTTACGGGGTACTAGTACCATTCACTCAGAGTATTATTTACGGGGTACTATTCACTCGAATATTATTCACTCGGGTATTCGGGGCACTTTTCATGCGGAGTACTATTCACAAGTTACTATTCAAAAAGTACTATTCACGAGTACTATTCATAAAGTACTATTCATGGGGTACTATTCACGAGGTACTATTCCCGAAGTACTATTCATATGATACTATTCATGGGGTACTATTCACCTAAAAATATATTTCTTTTCTGTCCAAATTATTTTTGATACATGAATATTATTCTTGAATTGTACTCCACAAAGCAGTATCATGTTGACAATTTGGATATTTTTAAACTCTGGATAAATTTAAAGTCTTTAATATTTATCCTTGATTTCGTTTGATTAATTCTTATATCATTGTCATCATCCTCATGCTTATATTGTGATGAAAGTCATCTTTGGCTTGCGTGCATAGATGGACTATTGATTGGTATGATTATAACTAGAGATAATTCAGTATAATCATGACTCGTAATGTTACAAATGATGTGGTAAAAGACCTCATTGGCCCGTAGTGCATTGATGGACAGTTGTTGGTATGATTATGACTAGGGATTATTCGGTATAATCATGACCATTGATGATTACATGAATATCCTTAGTCCGTAGTGCAGGGATGATTCGATGATGTGGTTTATTTATTAAGTTGCGTCTTACTGATAAAGTTGATGAAAAACTTTTTAAATCATAGAAGATAGTAGATATCATGCTCTACTTAACTCTTCTAATGGATTGTTTATTCCGCTGTAGTTGTTGATCTAAAACTTGTTGTCTATTGTATTCTACCAGTTGTTATATTGTTGTCATAATATTTCTTATTGGGCTAGTTGAGCTCACCCTTTTCTTTCACTGTTCTCTTCAGGGAATGAGAATATAGCTGGGACTGGTAGGGGGAACGGATTGACGGTCCAGATGGTTGTTTTAGTAGTCCTCACTATTCTGTGAAATAGTGTGATAATAATTGTAATGAGGACTCCATTGAGAGTGGATATTGTCTAGAAGGAAATATTCTTGTTTAAACTCTCAGCTATGTTTTGTCGTATATTACCCGACAGTTGTATAATTAAGTTTATATTTGATTTATGTACCATGTATTTAACGACTCAAAATGGGTGATGTATACCTAATTTGGGGGCGTCACAGTCTACGAGATAATATTCGTATTAAAACTCTCAGTTTACGTTTTGTCGTATTTTACATGACAGTTAATAATTGTATAAATGAAGTTTGTATTTAATTTCTGTACCATGTTTTTGGCAACTCAGAATAGGTTATGTGGACCTATTTTGGGTGCCTCACAGTTGGTATCAGAGCTTAGGGATATGATCTCCGATGGAGATCTGGGATTAGAACTAGGAGGGGAGAGATGAGTAAATCCTTCGCTAGTGTGTCCTACCTAAGCTTATTTGTTATTGGTCGGCCAGAATATAGGGCTAATATGTGCATGTTAATTTCTTTAATTAATCCTTGTTTTGTGGCAGTATTTGAGAATGGCATCTGAAAATTTTGAGATGAGTAATGGAACACATGCGACCATTGAGACACCGACAATCAATAATCAGGATAATGTGCATTAAGAAGGCAATAATCCTTATGTAAACAACAACATCGGCCAAATGATGAACGATGGGATGTTTAGGAGCTTTTTACAATTCATGTAACACCTAACGAGAAAAAATCTTGTTCAAAATTTAGGAGGAAACAATGGCAACTCATTGCTGGTCACTGCTAAGCAATTTAAGGAGTTGGGACCGCTGGAGTTCTTGGGAAAGCCAGAACCACTCAAGGCAGAAGCATTGATTAAGCAGATTACCAAGATATTTGATGTGTTGGGATGCACTGAAAAACAAAAGGTTCCCTTCGCCACCTTTATGTTGCGCGGAGAGGCAGATTAATGGTGGGAATTCGTAAAACGTACTCATCGGTCCGCACTTAAGATGTCTTGGGAGAGGTTCCAAGAATTGTTCAACGACAAGTACTTTCCAGAAAGTAGTCGTCACATGAAGGAGGTGAAATTCATCAAACTGGAGTAGAACAATATGACTGTATCGCAATACGAGGCTAAGTTTATGGAGTTATCCTGGTTTGCATCCCATTTGGTAGATAATGAGGAGAGAATGCCGCGAATGTTTCTAAGAGGTTTGAAACCCGAAATTCATCAACATCTCATCTCTCATAAACTCTGTTTATATTCAGATGTGGTGAATAGAGCTTAATTATTAGAGCGGGATTATAAGTCAGCTCAACCAAAAGACAGCAACTGTGACGCCCCCAAATTTAGGTATCTTCCAACCCGAGAGATGGTGCTCCACGGTGCTACAGTTCACAGAAACATTCAATCGAAAAGCCTCAAAAGAATGAATATGTCTTATATATATATATACATATATATATATATATATATCGTCAATCAATATTACCATTCCCCAGGTTCTTTATAACCATTACATTTGTTCTTATCATAATATCATTACAAACCTATACTATTACATAAGTGAATCTATAGGTTCGTCTTTGCCTTTCCTTTATCCTTGCTGGATCCTTCGGTCCGTTCGGTCTTAGATGCATTCATATGGTTCAAGTAAGAGTGAGAATGACTAGCTCAGCAACTACAACAATTTTATTAACAATATGCTTGAATCATACAAATCACATATCTTCAATAACTGAACAATAGTTATGAAGTACTATCAATAATTCAAAATAGCACTTCTCTTTTCTTTAAAACATTTTACAATAATAATATTCAGTAAAACATCAATTCCGGTTCAAGACCTTGAGCATTTCATACTTTCTTTGAATAGGACATCCCGACACTAAGTTCATAAGTCCGGTATTTATTACGAGCATGTCTAGGTGATCAACCTATAGTACTCTATGTTGATCAACACTACATTCATTAAATGTATGTACGTTTAAGTTGTGGCAACCTCACGTGCCTGTCGTTTGACGAAAAAACATTTTAGCATACTCAGTCTTCATTTGAAAACCACACCAATATAACTTGGTAAAACATTGACCATACTTTGATAGATTATAAGAAATCCAACATATCATAAGTTTAGCAGAAAGAATTGGCTTTGACTTTATCATACAACAATTCATGCGTAAGAATACATGAACCACAAAGCTTGTCTAGATTGAACATAGACAAGGGTTAGAATACTTGCCTTCAGCGTCTGCTACTGTTATTATACGTTCACTTTAAGTCTTTAAGGTCTCTACAGTAGATGATCACATCATATAACACATTAAGTCATGAATAGACATATATGATTCTTAATGAATTTTACCCTTCTTCTCAATCTAATCATATATTAGACTTATTACTTATAGGTTCCGGCTTTCTAATATAGTTCACATTGTTCTTACGTTCATGTTTGATTACTTATCTTCAACCTTTATGTATCATAATTAAGGTTTCATAATGCCTTACAATGCTATAATTAAGCTTTACTTCATTTGTTAAATAATTACAATTCATTCTATACATTCAAACCTTCTTCATCGACTTGAAACATAGGGGGCTGGGTCATACCATTGGTCATTACCTTTAACTTCATGTTGCGGCCTGGTTTCAATACCTCTTATCCGCCCTTGCGCCGCATAACACACTCTCTCGATCTTGAGACTCGCGTTGCATGGCGCCACTTTCCAAAAGAGGTCAAGACACCTACTACGCTGTCGCAGTCACTTGCCTTGCCACAAAGAAACGCCAAATTTCTATGCACCAGATAGTTGACAGTTTTGATTTGCACAACAAACTTCCCAGACTCCAAATTTGATCATTTGAAGTCTGAATTGGCTCGTTCAAAAGCCATTAACTCACAAATCACATACTCTACGTGTTCATGCAAGAATTTTATATTTTTGATTTCGTTAACTCAAAATTCACCTATTAGTTCATTTTTAACGAAAATGATAAACGTCCGTGAACATTCAACGCTCGTTTCTTCGTTCTAAGTTGGAATTCGGCCATTTTAGAGTCCACAACTCTATAATGCCAAATAAGACTTGCTCCCATCGAAAACCAACATTTTTGAGCTCAAAATCAAAATTTAACCTCTAATCCGAGAATTTCACGAATTCGACGATTATCGTCCAATCGTGAGAATTCCGGTATAACTTCGTTACTTATGATTTGATTATCATTTCAAATGGATTCTATCTATCATATTGACATCTTAACCTATATATTACATTAACTTATTTTCATGACTAGTGAGGGCTTAATCTTCATGAGTTTATAACTTATCAAAGTATAAACTACTTATAGTTTCAATTCTCATGACTGATGATAGTTTAAGTCCTTTAACCATCATTCCTACATCTTATTAACATATAACTTCAATCATGTAAACATGTTATAAGACTTACAAGTTCTTCCATAGTTCATAGCTTATCCATGAACAAAGTACTTATTCTCGGCTTATTTAGGACTTAAGTCCGTATTTTATTCATTTCTAACATTTCTTAGCATACATGTCCCTTAATCCACACATCTCTTATCAACCTACAATGGTAGAGATGGAAGACTAATGACATGAGAGGCTTACCCTTGTTGAACTAGGTTTTCTTCTTCTTTTCTAACAATGGAGGTTCAACTTATTCTTGCTTAATCTCACTAACCAATAAGTAGAAAAGTGTTGAATGAAAAAGAACAAGCAACAAATGAAATCCTAGCTTTCTATTTATAGGAAAACTAAAGTGAGGGCATTATGGCCAAAAGCCACATCCCACCTCCTTAATAACCTCCATATTATTCATTACCTATCAACTAAGTAAATTTGCTCACCACACTAATATCTTGGTCATCACTTAATTATCTTGGTCATCAAGAATAACTACATGATCATGGGTTTCCCCATGGATCACCTTAATCCTACGCCCCAAAATAGGTATACATCACCCATTTTGAGTCATTAATAATATGGTATGTAAACAACTACAACTTTATTAATACAACATAAAAATCGTGAGTTTAAATACAAATATTGCCATCTGTATAATATTCACACCCAAATAAGTCCTCATTACAATTATTGATACATTATTTTACAAAATGGTGAGGACTACTAAAACAACTTTCTAGAACCTTCATTCCATACCCCGACTAGTACTCGCTACATTCTCGCCTCCCGAGAAGAAGAAAAATGGAACAAAAAGGAAAAGTGTGAGCTCAACTAGCCTAAGAAGAATATTATTATGACTAAGATAATATAGAACAAATTATCGTTAGTCTTCAACAGAAAAAAATCTGATAAAATACAATAGATAACAAGTTTCGCATCAATATTCGCAATGAAAAATAATAATTCATAGAAGAGTTACGTAGAGAATGAAATCTACTATTATCTATGAATTTAAAAGTCCATCATCAATATTTTATCCTCAGAACATCAATCAATATACATCTTGAATCAAATATTCATCTTTGCACTACAGGCCAAAGATATTCATCAGTTGGTCATGTTCATCTCAACACTTGTTCATCTTTGCACTACGGGACAAAGATATTCATAAGAAAATCAATCATCTTTGCACTATAGGCCAAAGATATTCAGTAACACCATCATTTAGGACTGAGGATGATGAAAAATATTTTAAAGAAAACGAATCCAGTGAAACAAAAGAACAAATATTAAGGATTCGTACTTTAAACAATCCGAATTCAAAAATACTTCATAAATAATTATAGTGAAGTAAAATTTAAGAATGATAAAAACATGGATACAATCAAAGCTAGTATCCATAATAGATATTTTGGACAAAATAACTAAAATTTAATTTTTCCGTGAATAAGGTCGATTCGTGAATAAGTGTCGTCAGATACGTGAATAAAGTGTCGTATACGTGAATAGTAATCTCCGACACTAAAAGACAAGAATTTCACAAGAAAAAAACTTACCAATATTCCTAAGATAATGATATTAGAAGAAATAATATCATTTTAAAAAAATAATATCCCTTACCTCGAAAAAGATAAGATTTCCGACCGAATACTATATATAGTCTCAAGGAAACTTTGCACCGATAACAACACTCAAAGTATCAAAATACTCACAAGAATACGCCGATAATATAGAGAGAGAAAAAGAGAAAAACTTTAGTTTTGTGTGATTTTCAATTCTAACCTAAGACCCTATTTATAGAAAAATGCTTAGAACACCAAAGTAAAAAATTTAATAAAATAATAATATTTTTAAAAATTTCCTCCCACCACCAAGAAGATTGAATTCAGCATGCTTAACATTCATGTGGGGCCCAATCAAAAAAAAAAAACGTTTTTCTTAAAAAAATTATTTAAAACTTCAAAAATCAATTATTTTGGAACTTCGAACTTCAATAATTCATAATAAATAGCCCTTTATCAGAAAAAATTCAAACCTTATGTCCTTCCATAGAAATTCCATTCTCTACAACTTTGCGTAAGAAAGTTTTTCCAAATTCCAATTCAAACAAAAATTGACCAAAATCCACAAACCAAGCGATTTTACAAGCTATAATCAAATTTCAAACCAAGAAATGGGTCCATAAACATGTTTAACATGTTTTTTAACATTTATTTTTGCAATAAAATACTCTTCCTCCTCATATATTCATATATCCCACATTCATTGTAAAAATATCACCATTATTATATTATTAAAATATAATAATATATTTAAATGAATTATTTTATCGTAAAAGATAAAATATCAATTTTTCAACAATTGTCACTTTAAAAAATTTCTCCATCTATATCCACATAAAATGAATATTTTCCTTATCATATAAATCAATAATTAATTATTCACAAATAATATTATAGAATCACAATATCGACAACCAGAAAAGCTCCCTGTGAAAGAGGGGCTTTTCCAATAAGGATTTCTCCTCATCATGCAAGCAATTAGTGACCAAACCTCTCTTTAGATGTAACTTTCTAGACATTGCCAATAATGTTATCTAATAATATTATTCAAATAATATGAATTATTGATCCGATAATGAAAAATATCGTAGTGACAAATTATCAAACAACAATAATATAAAATATCAACGTAACAATTATCAATCAATAAAATAAAATATCGAATAAGAATTATCGTAATAATTATCGAGTAGTGCCTTCTTTACGTAAGAATCAATAATTGGTGCAATAACGCATGCTACTACGTTTTAAACCACCGGTATTTCAACAAGATTAATGGTAAATAACTACGCCAAGTTATTTATAAACAACTTATACTTGTCGCTTTCTTCATCCAATCGCTTTTCACATGGGGCCCACACAAGGTCAAGCTACCATTGCATTTAATATTCCCGACAAGTAAGAATATTCCACCACCAAACTAATATTCTCCGACAACAATGAATATTTTATAACCACTTGCTTATTTGAAATATTTATGCATTTTACCCATAACTAACCACATTAATCAAATCAACCCTTACTATTTCAAAATAATAAATAGAGGAAATTCAATTTTATTTATAATAAGTTGGGTCTTACAACCTCCCTCCTTATGAAATTTCATCCTCGAAATCGACGTATGCGACTGTGTTTCAAAAGGTGAGGATACCTCGCTTTCATTTCCGCTTCCAACTCCCGTGTCATTTCCTCAATAAGACGGTTCCTCCACAAAACTTTGACTTGTGGTATGACCTTTGTTCGTAGGATATATGCTCCTTCCTATCCAAGATCTTTGACAGTACCTCTTCGACGTTAAGTCTTCTACTATCTCATCCTGGTTCTAACTCAATAACGTGGTTCGGCTCTTTCACATATTTACGGCTAATATATATATGAAAACATTATGAACACGAGACATACTTGAGGTAACGCGAGTCTATAAAGCTACATTTCCTACTCTCTGGCCAAGAATCAAATGGACCAATAAATCGTGGATCGAGCTTTCCTCTCTTCCCAAATCTTGTAACTCCTTCCATGGAGCAACACGCAATAATACATGATCCCCAATACTAAATTCCACGCCCTTTCGATGAAGATCCGCATAACTCTTTTGTCGATCTTGTGTCGTTTGTATACGTTGTCGAATCATTTGGATCATTTCCGTAGTCATACATACCAACTCTGGTCCCAACAATGTTGCTTCACCAATCTCATCCCAACATACTGGAGAGCGACACTTTCGTCCATACAATGCTTCAAATGGGGCCACACCTATACTTGTTTGATAACTGTTGTTATAGGAGAATTCCACCAATGGTAAATACTTATCCCAACTCCATTTAAAGTCTAGGACACAGAGTCTTAATAGATCTTCAAGAGTTTGAGTAGTCCTCTCTGATTGTCCGTCTGCTTGAGGATGGTATGCCGAATCAATCAATCGAATCTGCGCTCATAGCTTTTTGCAAACTAACCCAAAATCGTGAAGTGAATCTTGGGTCACGATCCAAAACTATGGATACCGGCATGCCATGCAATCTCACAATCTCATTTACATACATTGACGAGCAAAGACGTTCAAGGAATAAGTCTCCTCCCGATTAAGAAATGAATGAGCACTTGGTTAATCTATCAACAATAACCCAAATAGCATTTATACCTTGAGAAACCGTGGGAAGACCCGTAACGAAATCCATGGTAATGTGTTCCCACTTCCATTTCGGAATCTCAAGTGGTTGCAATGGACCTTAGGTACTTGATGCTCCACCTTTACACGCCGACAAGTTAAACACCTCAAGATAAACTTTGCAATCTCTCTCTTCATATTGTTCCACCAAAATGTATGTCAAGATCACGATACATTTTGGTACTTCTAGATGGATTGCAAATGTGTATTATGTGCTCCATCATGATCTTGTATTTCAAATCGTAGTCGTTAAGAACACAAAGTCTAGAGTGGACTCGAAGTATTCCCTCTTCATCAATTTTCGCTTCTAGAATAGCACCTTCTTGTACTTTCTTCTTCATACGTATCAATTCCGGGTCGGTGGCTTGAGCAACTTTAACTTCATCGATTAAAGTTGGTTCGATGCGTATACTTGACATCATCGCACTCATTCCTGCATATGATCTTCTACTCAACGCGTCAGCTACCACGTTTGCTTTTCCATCATAGTATTGAATGGTGTGGTCATAATCTTTTAATAGCTCGAGTCAATGTCGTTGCCGCATGTTGAGTTCCTTTTGGGTGAAGAAATATTTGAGGCTTTTATGGTCTGAATATATCTCCACTTTATCTCCATATAGATAGTGCCTCCAGATCTTTAGCGCGAAAACGACTGCTGCCAACTTTAGATCATGAGTAGGATAATTCCTTTCATACTCTTTAAGTTGTCGCGAGACATAGGCTATGACTTTCCCACGTTGCATGAGAACACATCCTAACCCTTTGCCTGAAGCATCGCTATGGATAACAAATCCATCCGAACTAGATGGTATTGTCAAAACAGGTGCCGAAATAAGTCTCCTCTTAAGCTCTTGGAAACTCTTTTCACATTCCTCGCTCCATACGAATTTGGAATCTTTCCGAGTCAGCTGAGTTAATGGAGTAGCGATTTGAGAAAATCCTTCCACAACTCTCCGATAATAACCAGCTAAGCCCAGAAAGCTATGTACTTCGGTTACCGAATTCGGTTGCTCCCAACTTTGTATTGCTTCAATCTTCGCCGGGTCAACAGATACTCCATGTTTTGGCACCACGTGCCCAAGGAATGCTACTTCCTCAAGCCAGAACTTGCATTTCTTCAACATGGCATATAGCTTTTTTTCACGAAGCCTTTGGAGTACCAGCTTCAAATGGTGCTCATGATCTTCACGGCTTTTGGAATATATGAGGATGTCATCAATAAAGACAACAACGAACTGATCCAAATAATCCTTGAATACTCGATTCATCATATCCATGAAAGTCATAGGAGCATTAGTCAATCCAAAAGACATGACTAAGAATTCATAATGCCCATACCGAGTTCAAGGCGCCTTTGAATATCCTCGCCTCAACACGCAAGTATACGTGGTCAACAAGTAATAAAGTGATAAGTAGAGTATCGTTCCCACGTAGACAATTTAATAAGAAACTTAACTTCACAATTATCAATTTCCTATTAATCCTAATTTTATTAAACTATCCAATTCAATGATTAAAAATAATTATTCTAAATTAAAAAGTAATTAAACTATCACAAACCAATCACAAATATCAAAATCTGGAATTTCAAACAATTAATGGAGAATTAGACTTATGATTTCACCCTAAGCTTCACTCTAAATTAAAAAGTAATTAAACTATTTTAACACTTTTATTCCAATTCAATTCACTATCCCAGTTTATTAATCAAGAACACGAACGTAGTATTAACCACCTCTCGATGCACTAATACCGTATTAACGCTAATCCACAATTAAGATAGAAATCATAAACACCTTAAGCAACTAACTCACTATATCTCTATGTGAATTACAATTGAAGAAGGTTGAAGAATAAGTTCTCTATCCGATTACATGCGATGTCAAGCATATCTCTACCTTAACACTCATCAAGTTTAAGCTATTAACAAAATCCACGAACACATGCTATATCAACTAGGTCTAGATTTGAATATCCTCTCTCGATTCCATCCAACTCCACAAAGAATTGTTGATCGTGCAATTCATAGATTCAAGCTCAAATCAATATAGATAAACCGAAAAATAGCTTATTAAATTGGAAATCAAAGTTTACAAAACCATCGATTCACTTAAAGATCCATCATAAGCCTAAAAAAGAATTAGTTCATAATAAACGAAATAAACACTTGAATAAATCATGGAAATCATTCTTTCAATTACAAATAATAGTCTAAGACGAAGAATATTGAAAACACCCTTCACACGTAGCCTAGAATCGCAATCGCCTCGAAAATCTCCTCAAATACTCCTCCAACGCTTGCTTAGAAAAAAACGAGATTAATCTTCGTAATTTGCCTTGTGTGTCCCTTAATCTCATTGTTTGTTGTTAATTATATACTTCAACATGTATTCTGATTAAAATTCCATGCCAAAAAATGAGTCCCAAGTCATCACCATCACTAAAACTCCACACTTGTAGCATTAGAAACCAACTAGAGACTTTTAAAATCGAGTAAGCCAAGCCCCACTTTGTATTTCCCTTTGTAATAAAGCCAGCCCCGCTTGCTACCTTTCTTCTAATGCTCCCCACCCCAAGCCCTTTCTACTGGATCCTAAAGGCACAAAAAGGTCAAATTTCTTGCCATTCTAATCTATCAATTATTTTTTTCATGGAACCTCCTCTGCTAAAACTGCCATAACTTTTAAACCGGGAGGAGTTACGGGGCCCACAACATATCAAATCGAAGCTATCGACGAGATCTACAACTTTCATTCTTTGAGCTTTCAGAAATAACAAACGGATGAAGGTCGAAATTGCATCGAAGCAGCAGCTCTTCTGTGTGTAATGACAAACAAAACAACTCTTAACTTTGTCTTTGTTGCTAGAAGGCCATACTCTCGCATCCGAACTTTCGATTAGAATGATGCAAGACGTTCCGAAACGCCAAGAAAGAGTTCCTTAACATAATCCAAGTTCCACGCCACGAACATGAAATGCACATCAAATGAACATGAAAACCCGAACTATATCCTGAATTGCTTTTCTTTGCAAATTTTATACCAATAGTTACTCACTCCGCTTCCAAACATATAATCTACAAAATGGAAACAAAATGCATGAAAAGTAACTAAGAAACACGAGATTAAGCAAATAATTCAAATAATAGATGCTGTATAAGTAGGTATAAAACCTACTTATCAAATACCCCCAAACTTAAACCTTTGCTTGTCCTCAAGCAAAAAAAAAAAACAAAAATGCAACACAATGCAATGGAATGGAATACAACTAATCTATATGCCTACAAATCCAAAGAATATTGATAAACACAAGTCTTTTCACCACCCTCGAGAAATCAAGTAAACATGATAATACATCATATCAAAACTCATCAAGAATTTCAATTTCTATCAATCATCAAATCTTAGATCATTATTATCGATATAGTGCGTGTGTGTCAAACAACAATGCTAACTGATATAAAATCAAATTTAACACATAACAAGTCTCTTTTAAGGCATCATACATACAGTGTAAACTCAAGAAATTCAAAAACAAGCTAGATCCAACTAAAATCAAACAATTACCAATATCGAGAGTCAATCCGGGATACTTATGCTTTATTTTTCATCTACGGGGCTTTTTTTTCTTTTTCCGTTTTTTCTTTTTTTTTTTTTTATACATATACACATAGCTATGCAATGTCTTATTCCATTAGGCTTTTCAATGCTACCTTAACGAGCTTTTCACCCAACGACTCCTGCACTATTAAGACCTTAGGGCGCTTAGGTGTAAAGAATCCCCTCTAGCTTTCTACTCAAGTAACAAAGGCCACAAAACTAGACAAGCACGCCACATGTTTATTTATTCATTTTTTTTTTTTTTTTTTTTTATATAAGCTTATATACCCCAAATATTCCCCCAAACTTAGGTTCTTGTCTAACTTTAGCCATCACTACTTATTCTTGTCATTCTTTCATTCAAACTACTAATATTATCCTTTAGAGTCCCATTATGTATCAATTTAAACTCAATCAATCAACAAGTTGTTTTTACATGTATATCCTTATTATACCAGTTTTCAAATAGAAAAAAGATTCAATTCATAACAAGAAATCACATCAAAAGCTCTAATAATCAAGATTATACTTGTCTATCCAATCCCATTCTCATCATCACAAAATAGATAGAATATCAAACAAATTGGACTCATACAAGATGAACATATTAACTAACTATTATTTTTTAATTTTGAATTTTTTTTTTTTTTTTTTTAAAATATGTGGTAAATATAACATGAATGCAAAGATAAATAAAAACTATTTACATTCCATTCCTAAGCTACTATATGCAACTACATGATTACCTGAATGCAACATTTAATAATCCTAAACATAAACAATGAAACTAACATATACAAACCTAGCTAATGAAATTAAATATGCAACATGCAACATGCAACTAAATCCCCAAACTTGAAAATTACAATGTCCTCATTGTATAGATAAAAGCAATAAATAAGAGAGGACTTCCTCAGAATCGCCTAAGTCCGGGTTGGTGGTGGTGTTGTTTTCATCGAATCACTGGGTGGGAACCTTGGCATTGGGTCTTTGGTTCATTGTATATGGAATTGGGCAGAGGGATTGAAGCTCGAGCGTAGTGTTCAATGAGGCGAAAGATAAATTCATGGCCTCAAACATGTGGTCCCCGCCACCGCTAGTCTCCGCATTCTCTCTTCGTGCTCCTTGTTGTGCTCATCCACTTGTCGTTGAAGGTTTGAGGAATTGAGGGCTAGATATTACTCCCGGTCATGGTGTGATGTCTCTCCCATTGTCAGATTCCCCTGAAACTCATCATCATCCGAGGTGTCCTCGGCCATCGCCCTCATCCTCCGAGGTCGAGGGAAATACAAATCCTACTCTCTCTGGGAGCGACTCGCCTCCCGGCCACACACATATATCTTGCAATCATTCTCGAGTCGAGTGTCTGCAATGCAAGATCTCGGGTTATCTCATCATCGATCCACCAACGACTCTCCGCAGTATACACAACCCACAAATGAGTGATGGGTGTGGCAATCCGCCAGAGTATGGTCCTCGAAGGCATCTTCGGATTGAAAAGTTAATTATAGCCCCTATGTCGATGATGAAATCTTGTACCATAGCATATAATAGCACTGCCTTATCCTTAGACACATCTGACGTGTGTGTAGATGGAAGTAACTTAGCGCACAGAAAGGCGTACCATATCTTCCCATACCGACTGAGATCCTTTATCACGAAAAGACAAAGGCTCCATGATTTGATTTTTTCCATGAGGTACCCGGCTTTGGTCATCTCCTGCATAATAGCCTCATAATCTGGATCATTATCACGTAAGTGTGGGTCTGGCAATGTCTCTCTCGTCAGAATCGATAGTACGTGTTGATGGCGCGTCGATCATTGAAAAGGCACTAACCTACCCCATATAAAAGCATTGTAGGGGGCCTTATCCTCAAGTTAGCGTAAAATTCTTTGACCACACTTACAATCATCGCGGGCCTCGGCTCTCATTGTGAATTTATTCCAACCTTTTGATATATTTGTTGCATCATTTCACCATCCACAAAGCTCAAAAAGCAACCCCCGCTTTCGTGTGTGAGTGATTTTGTCACCATATAGTCAGTCGTAAATTACGGTCATGGCGGCAAGACACTTATGAATTTTCGCCTATCAAAGGTTCGTGTTGGTGGTGTGGCCCCTAACTCTCTCCTCGTTGCCTCTTTTTGATGTCGGTTTTGGTGCCATTGATTTGGAATTGATGAGCTTTAACAAAAAATTTCCCTAAACTTCACTTTAACAATTTGTCGAACACTTGGTGTGCGAGACTTGAAATTCCCACAAACTTGGTGATTTGGCTTGAACTATGGTGATAGAAGATGAGGAATTAGAAAACCAACTTCTTACTTTCAATATATGTCCAATTTGGTTGTAGAGATTTGCACAAATCCTATCCTCAAACTTCCAATTGTGTGAATTAAGGTTGTTAGATTGTGTGGTGAATGGGTGGTTTATAGAGAGGAGTTTATGGAGGTGGGTAGTGGGTGACTAGGTGGGAGGAGTGGGGGATTGTGTTTGATTGTTGTGAGGAGATGGGAGTAATGTGATCGTGGGTGTAGGTTGTGAAGGTGTGGGATGGTAGTGAAGTGAAGTGTAAGTGAAGGATGTGGATATGAGAATGTGTCAGACATAATCGCCATAATCAGATGTGGATGGTAGGATGAAGTTGCAAAAGAATTTTGTTCAAGAATCGCCAAAGTGTTCATCTTTCATGAAAATTGACACCCAAGCCCCTTGCCTTGTTTGTTTATTTGATGGGCAATTGGCCACTTTTTGGGGTATTCTGCTAAAGCAAGCAAGAAGGGGGTCAAACCCCCATTTGTGGATGATTTGTTCTTCAAGAGTCCAGCCCCGCTTGGTTGGTATGTATTCTTAAGGCAGAGCAAGGGTCCCGCCTTACTTGGATGTTTTGTTTCTAGAAGGCCAGCCCTTTTGGTCATGTGTTTGAAGGGGCAAGCCTAGGCTTGCTAGTGTTCTCAAGGCATCTTGAAATCATCTAATGCATGGTTTCTTTCTTTAACTTCATGTGCATCCCATATCCCATAGCTTTTCTTCGAAATACCGAACAACATGAAAAACATACTCATGAAGTGAATATTGAGCAAATTCAAGCATGGAGGGTAAGCTTATTTAGCTATCAAGTATACTTTAAATACTTCATGACTCTATTTAGACCAAAACAAGGAGTATTCTTTTACTACCTAAAAAAACAAAATAAAAGACCACCAAATTATTCTATTCTAAACTACCATTTCACTAGCATGGATAAAATTACTTAAGAAAAAAAAATGAAGAAAAAGAATAAAAATAAAAAAAAAAAAAATTGGTCATTTCCCAAATGAGCGCTTGATTTTAAGTCGTTCAACTTTGACTACTCCCTGTTTATGGTGCGTCTGTAAGTGTGATAGCTATGACGTCCGTGTTGGACTCACCACCCCAATAGTGCTTTAATCTGTGATCGTTAACCTTAAAAGTTTCTAAAGGATTTCGACTGTAGATTTCAACGGCACCATGAGAGAACACCCATTTTATTGTAAATGGTCCTGACCATCTTGACTTAAGCTTGCCTGGGAACAATCTCAACCGTGAGTTGAACAAAAGGACTGATTGCCTCGCTCAAAAAGTTCTTTGCATAATTTTCTCGTCGTGCCATCTTTTCACCTTTTCCTCAGATAACTTGGAGTTCTCGTAGCTTGAAGATGAAATTCATCGAGCTCATTTAATTGCAGAAATCTCTTTTCCCCTACAAATTGCTTGATCAAAATTGAAGTTTCTAAATCGCCCAATAAGCCTTATGTTGTAATTCACCGTAAGTGACACAAGCCTTTCCATATACAAAGAGAGTTGATATGGTGACATCCCGATCGGTGTTTTATACGCAGTCCGATAGGCCCATAATGCATCATCCAACCTGAGCGACCAATCCTTTCGATTCGGGTTCACCACTTTTTCCAAGATTCTCTTTACTTCCCTATTCGAGACCTCAGCTTGTCCACTGGTTTGGGGATGATATGTCAGAGCTACCTTTATGGTTGACCCCATACTTTGCCAATAGAGTCGTGAATGACTTGTTGCAAAAAGTGACTACCTTCACATCGATAATTGCCTCATGTGCAAACCTTGTGAAAATGTTCTTTTGTAGGAATTTGAGGACCACCTTGCATCGTTTGTTGGTAATGTCAGCAGCTTCAACCCATTTTGATACGTAGTCCACGCGAGTAGAATATATTTGATGATTGTTCGTAGAGATGGGAATGGCCCCATGAAATCAATGCCCCATACATCAAAAATTTCAACTTCAAGAATCGTTTGTAGAGGCATCTCATTCCGTTTTGAAATGTTGCCCACCCTTTGACATCTATCACATGTTTTAACAAAATGGTGGGCGTCCTTGGATAGTGTAGGCCAATAAAACCCAGATTGCAACACCTTCGCTGCTGATCCTCTCACTCCCATAATGTCCACCATACACAGATGAGTGACACTCATGCAGAATGTTCTTCACTTCACTGTAGGCACACACCTTCTAATCATCTTGTCGCATGCATCGCTTTGAACAAGTAAGGCTCATCCCACATGTACCATTTCACGTCATGAAGAAACTTCTTTTTCTGTTGTCTTGTGAGATCAGGTGGAAGTAACGTTGCTCACAAGATAATTCGCATAATCCGCATACCAAGGAAATTCTGCATTTATTCCAAATAGTTGGTCCATCCGGAATGATTCATTGATTTCACATTTGTCCTCTTTCAATTTCCCTTGGTTTTCCAAATTTAGACAAGTGATCTCGGCCACCGATTCTCTGTCCCTTTTCTATCTTTTATTTCTAGATCAAACTCTTGAAGTAGGAGAATCCATCGGATAAGGCGTGGCTTAGCATCCTTTTTTGCTATCAAATACCGAATAGCCGCATGATCCGTGTAGACTATCACCTTTGATCCGATCAAATAGGCCCAAATTTATCAAAAACGTACACTCACCGCAAAGTAATTCTTTTCTCAGAGTTGTGTAGTTTCATTCGAGTCTCTGTGAGTGTTTTACTTGCATAATATATATAGCATGAAATATCTTGTCTCGGCGTTGACCAAAAATAGCCCAAATCGCATAATCACTTGCATCACACATTAGTTCAAATGGCATATTCCAATCCGGAGCGACGATCACGGAGTCAGAGTCAACTTTTTTTCAACAACTCAAAGGCCAACTTACACTCCTCATCAAAAAGTTGAATATCAATCCTTCTCTAATAGACTGCATAAGGGTTTTGCCATTTTAGAGAAATCCTTTATGAATCTCCTATAGAACCCAAAGATGTCCTAAGAAAGCTTCTAATTCCTTTGATTTAACTTGAGCTGGCGGAGGCAACTTCTCAATTGTTTCCAAATTTTGCTTTATCGACCTCCAATCCTGCCGAGACTTTTGTGTCCCAAATTATACCTTCTTCCACCATAAAGTGGCATTTTTCCCAATTAAGGACCAAATTTGTGTTTGCATGCATCTTTGTAAGACCATTACCAAATTTTCCAAACACGTATCAAAAATTATCTCCATAGATGAAAAATCATCCATGAAGACTTCCACATTCTTTTCCACCATATCCGAGAAGATGGCCATCATACATCGCCGAAAGTCGCAGTGCATTACATAATCCGAATGACATCCTCCTCGAATGCAAACGTGTTATATGGGCATGTAAATGTAGTCTTCTCTTGATCCTCGGGAGCGATGACTATTTGATTTATAGCCCGAGTATCCATCCAATAAGCAATAATATTCATGTCCCGCCAATCTATCCAACATTTGATCGATAAAAAGGTAGAGGGAAGTGATCTTTTTGGGTTGCTTTTATTCAATTTTCTATAATCCATACAAACCCTCCAACCTCGGTCACCGTTTCTTGTTGGAATCAATTCATTGTCCTCATTCTTTTGCACCACCGCTCATTCCTCCTTTTTTTGGCACGCATTGCACTGGACTCACCCATTTGCTGTCGAAAATCGGGTAGATGATGCCAGCATCTAACCACTTCAAGATTTCTTTCTTCACAACTTCCTTCATAATCGGGTTAAGTCGTCGTTGTTGCTCCACCGTCGGTTTTGCCTCATCTTCCATTAAGATCTTGTGCATGCAAAATGAAGGGCTGATTCCCTTTATATCTGCAATTGTCCACCCGATCGCTGATTTGTGTTCCCTAAGCACCCTCAGCAGCTTTTCTTCCTGCAATTCGTTAAGTGCAGCAGAAATAATAACAGGTAAAGAATTTGAATTGCCTAAATACGCATACCTGAGGTGTTTAGGGAGTGGCTTAAGTTCCAGCTTTGGTGGCTCTTCCAATGATGGTTTCAGTTTTTCTGCGGCTACTTCCTCCGCGTGCAATGGTTCAAACGGTGTTCTAAATCTGGAAACTCGTGGCAATGAGTCTAGTATTTGTAAGTACTCCACCAATTCTGGATCATCGACCTCTTCATCCCCCAATAACATTGTTTCTAACGGATCGTGAACCAAACCCTTGCTCATATCTTCACCGATGATTTGCTCAATTAAATCCATTCGAAAACATTCTTCCTCATCCGTGGGAAATTTCATGGCCTTAAACACATTGAATTTTACTTCTTGATCTTGGACCCTCATAGTGAGTTCTCCCTTTTGTACGTCTATGAGTGTCCTGCCCGTGGCCAAAAATGGTCTCCCTAGGATAATTGGGATGTTCTTGTCCTCCTCAAAATCCAGAATGATAAAGTCCGTGGGGAATATAAACTTATCCACTTTCACTAGAATGTCCTCTACTATACCTCTCGGATATGTGACTGACCTATCCGCCAACTGTAATGTGATGTTCGTAGGCCTTGGTGCAGGCAAACCCAATTCTAAGTATACTGACAATGGCATAAGGTTTACACTCACCCCCAAATCACATAAACACTTGTTGAAATGCATATTCCCGATCGTGCATGGAATAGTGAAGCTCCCCGGGTCCTTGAGTTTTGGTGGTAATTTCTGCTGTAATACCGCACTACACTCCTCTCATTAGTAGTGCCACTGCCTCAAAAATCTTCCCATTTCTTTTTTCCTCGATGTAATCCTTTTCATAAATTTTGTGTAGCTCTCGGCATTTGCTCTAGGGCCTCTCGCAAATGGTATATTGATTTGAAGTTTCTTGAAAACTTCCAAAAATTTTGAAAATTGCTTGTCTAATTTTTGTTTTTGGACCCTTTGTTGAAATGGTGGTGGTGGATAAACAATTGGCTTATTGTTCATACTTGTTTCCTCACTTGCTTATCCTCACCTTGCTTACTTCAATTTTTCTTTCTTATCATCAACTTTTTCATCCGAGTCACCGAATTTTCTCTTCGCTAGTACCTCAAGTCGTTTTCCTTCCGCAATGTAATTGCTTGACACTCGCTTCATGATTACCCTTAGGATTTCTCTCGTGTCACTTGGTAATGTCCTCTTGTGGTCTATTATTCAATGCCAACGCCATTTGACCTATCTCGATTCTCTAGATTCTTAATCGCCATCTCTTGTGATTTCATAGTCATGGCGTGATCTTTTATAGCCAACTCGGTATTGCTAGTTATGAATTTTGCAACATTTCCTCCAGATCGATTTCCTTTCTTGATATTGAAATTGGTTGTTGTTGGTTCTGAAATCTCGTGGATATGATTGTCGTGAAGCTTGATTTTGCTTGGTTGTTGCTCCATGAGAAATTCGGATGATTCCTATTTCCTTGATTGTATGTGTTCGATATGTTTTTTTGCGAAATTCTCGCTGTAATTGCCGATGAACCGCATAACCGGATTGGATTAATCGCGCATTGATCCGTTGGGTCTCTCTCCCATACACAACTCTCATATTATTGCCATTTGTTGTACTTGTTGTGTTTGTTGTGTTGTTGTGTGTTTGTTGTGTTTTTCACCGACTCCAACTTCTTTGAAAGTGCAGATATCTGTGTTTGCATCATCATCATACTATCTACTTACTAACACCCCACCCCTTTTTTGTCATTCATTCTTCTTGTGGGCCACCGGTAGTTATTATTAGCCGCCATGGTTTCAATCAACTCAGATGCTTCCTCGTAACTCTTAGCCATGAATGCTCCACCCGACGCCGCATCAATACTTACTTGTCTCGAGATTCCCATGTAGTCCATTGTAAAAGGTGTTCATTTGTAGCCACTGGGGCAATCCATGATGTGGGCATTTTCTGAGCAGTTCTTTGTATCTCTCCCAAGCCTCATATAATGACTCCCCATGTTGCTGTTCAAACATCGTAATCTCGTTCCTCATCTTCGCAGTTTTCGTCGGTGGAAAGAATTTTGCGAGGAATTTCTGAGCTAAATCCTCCCATGTTGTTATCGAACCGGACGGTAGAGAATGCAACCAACTCTTCGCCTTGTCCCGTAAAGAGAATGGGAACAATCGAAGTCTCACCGCCTCATCCGAAACCCCATTGAACCTAAAAGTGTCGCACATTTCCAGAAAACTGACTAGATGCTCGTTCGGATCGTCATTTGCAAATCCCCCAAACTGAACTGAATTCTGAATCATTTGTATCATCCCAAGCTTAATTTCAAATGTATTTGTTTGCTATTGTTGGCCTAGTGATGCTTGATCGCAGCTTCACCACCTTGGGTGTTGCAAAATCCCTTAATGCTTTTCGATCTTCTACCGCCATTATCATTACTTCTTCCTTTTCGGATGTTTCAATTTTGCCTCGCTTCCTTTGATCCACTTACTCAACCTCTCTCAAACCTTTTCTCAATGTCGCCCCTCAAAAGGCAACAAGTCCGGATTTTTGGACGAGTTTGCATAAACCGCTTCCACACCAAATAAGAAGAAATAATACAAAAATAAAATGTCTAAGTAAAACTGGATTAATTAAACCGATATTGTAAAACTATTAAGAATTATACTAAATAGTCCCCAAAACTGGCGCCAAAAAACTTGTTGGGTAAAATCTATATACGCACAACACGCAAGTATACGTGGTCAACAAGTAATAAAGTGATAAGTAGAGTATCGTTCCACAGAGACAATTTAATAAGAAACTTAACTTCACAATTATCAATTTCCTATTAATCCTAATTTTATTAAACTATCCAATTCAATGATTAAAATTAATTATTCTAAATTAAAAAATAATTAAACTATCACAAACCAATCACAAATATCAAAATCTAAATTTCAAACAATTAATGGAGAATTAGACTTATGATTTCACCCTAAGCTTCACTCTCGATTTTAACACTTTTATTCCAATTCAATTCACTATCCCAAATTTATTAATCAAGAACACGAACGTAGTATTAACCACCTCTCGATGCACTAATACCGTATTAACGCTAATCCACAATTAAGATAGAAATTCGTTAAACACCTTAAATCAACTAACTCACTATATCTCTATGTGAATTACAATTGAGAAGGTTTGAGAATAAGTTCTCTATCCGATTACATGCGATGTCAAGCATATCTCTACCTTAACACTCATCAAGTTTAAGCTATTAACAAAATCACGAACACATGCTATATCAACTAGGTCTAGATTTGAATATCCTCTCTCGATTCCATCCAACTCCACAAAGAATTGTTGATCGTGCAATTCATAGATTCAAGCTCAAATCAATATAGATAAACCGAAATAGCTTATTAAATTGGAAATCAAAGTTTACAAAACCATCGATTCACTTAAGATCCATCATAAGCCTAAAAAGTGAATTAGTTCATAATAAAACGAAATAAACACTTAATAAATCATGGAAATCATTCTTTCAATTACAAATAATAGTCTAAGACGAAGAATATTGAAAAAACCCTTCACGTAGCCTAGAATCGCAATCGCCTCTAAAAATCTCCTTGAAATACTCCTCCAACGCTTGCTTAGAAAAACTGAGATTAATCTTCGTAATTTGCCTTGTGTGTCTTTAATCTCATTGTTTGTTGTTAATTATATACTTCACATGTATTCGATTAAAATTCCATGCCAAAACACGAGTCCCAAGTCATCACCATCACTAAAACTCCACACTTTGTAGCATTAGAAACCAACTAGAGACTTCAAAATCGAGTAAGCAAGCCCCACCTGGTATTTCCCTTTGTAAAAGCCAGCCCCACTTGCTACTTCATCGCTAATGCTCCCGCACCCCAAGCCCCCGACTGGATCCTAAGGCACAAAAGGTCAAGCCCCAGCCCTTGCCCCCAATCTTCCAATTAATTTTGTTGTTGAACCTCCTCTCTAAAAACTGCCATAACTTTTAAACCGGAGGAGTTACGGGGCCCACAACCTATCAAATCGAAGCTATCGACGAGATCTACAACTTTCATTCTTTGAGCTTTTCAAATAACAAACGGATGAAGGTCGAAATTGCATCGGAAGTAGCTGCTCTTGTAAATGACAAATCAAAACAACTCTTAACTTTGTCTTTGTTGCTAAAGGCCATACTCTCTCATCCGAACTTCCGATTAAAATGATGCAAGACGTTCCGGAAGCCAAGAAAGAGTTCCTCAACATAATCCAAGTTCCACGCCAAGAACATGAAATGCACATAAAATGAAATATGAAGAACCCGAAACGATATCCTAATTGCTTTTCCTTGCAAATTGTATACCAATAGTTACTCACTCCGCTTCCAAGCATATAATCTACAAAATGGAAACAAAATGCATGAAAAGTAACTAAGAAACACAAGATTAAGAAAATAATTCACGTAATAGATGCCAGATAAGTAGGTATAAAACCTACTTATCAAGGAGAAAGACCGCTAGTTAGATTCTACAGATGCGGAGGTGAGGGACACTTAAGTCTAAACTATTCACAGCCTTTCAAGGTATGTTTTAGTTGTGGAAAAGACGATCATATAGCTCAATTTTATAATGTAGTGAAGTCAAGTCCAACTGGGACGGTGGCACCAAATGCTGTCCCAGACAAGTCAAAATTGATGGTTCAAGGAAGAGCATTTGTCGTGACGTCCCAAAAGGAGAGAAACCCGAATAAAGTTATAGCGGGTAAGCTAATCATAAACTCTTGCGAAGTCTATACCTTATTAGATACCAGTTCTACCCATTCTTTTATTTCTTCTGCTTGTACTCAACGTTTGAACTTGACCCTTGAGAAATTAGACTTTGACTTATCTGTTGAAACTTCATTAGGAGAAACCTTCATTACATCCACTATTTATAAATCTTATTTGATTCAAGTCGGCACCATCACATTACCTGCTGATCTCATCTCTTTAAAGATACTTGCATTTGATGTGATTTTAGGGATTGATTGGTTAACTACTCATCACGCTAAAATTGATTATTTTTGTAAGGTTGTTAGTTTTCATATTCCTAACCAACCTGTTATGCGAATTTAAGCAACCAAACAACTAAAGTTAATCACTATCATATCAAGCCATAAAGACATTCGTTTATTGAAAAATGGATGTCGAGCTTTCTTAGCCCATGTCATGGATTTGAACAAAAATACGTTAGATTTGAATGGTATTTTTGTTGTTAATGAATTTGCTGATGTATTTCCTGAAGAACTTCCTGGCCTAACCCCAGAGTGTGAAATCGAATTTTATATTGACCTTAAACCTAGTACAAAACCCATTTCCAAAACCCCATATCGAATGACTCCTATTGAACTTCGGGAGTTAAAAAGCCAACTACATGAGTTATTAGACATTGGTTTTATTCGTCATAGTACATCTCTTTGGGGTGCTCTTATTTTATTCGTAAATATGAAAGATGACTATCGGGAGTTGAACCATGTCACCAACAAAAATAGGTACCAACTACCTTGCATTGATGACCTGTTTGACCAATTGCAAGGTGCTAAATTCTTCTCAAAGATCGATCTTCGTTCTGGATATCATCAGTTAAAGATTAAAACTGATGACATTTCAAAGACTAGTTTCAGAACTCGGTACGGGCATTACGAATTCCTAGTCATGTCTTTTGGATTGACTAATGCTCCTGTTGCTTTCATGGATATGATGAACCGAGTATTCAAGGAATATTTGGATCATTTTGTGGTTGTTTTTATTGATGACATCCTCATTTATTACAAAATCTATGAAGATCAGGAGAAACACTTGAAGCTGACACTCCAAAAGCTTCGTGAAAATAAGTTATACGCCAAGTTGAAGAAATATGAGTTCTGGCTTGAGGAAGTAGCATTCCATGGGAACGTGGTATCGAAGTATGGAATATCAGTTGACCCGACAAAGATTGAAGCAATACAAAGTTGGGAGCAACCAAAGTCAGTAACCGAAGTACTTAGCTTTCTAGGCTTAGCTGGTTATTATCGGAGATTTGTGGAAGGATTTTCTCGAATCGCTACTCCATTAACTCAGCTGACTCGAAAAGATACAAAATTCAGATGGAGCGAGGAATGTGAGAAGAACTTCCATGAACTCAAGAGGAGACTCATTTCAGCACCTGTTCTGACAATACCATCAGGTTCGAAGGGATTTGTCATCTACAGAGATGCTTCAGGTAGAGGTTTAGGATGTGTTCTCATGCAACATGGGAAAGTCATAGCCTATGCCTCATGACAACTCAAAGAATATGAGAGGAATTATCCTACTCACGATCTAGAGTTGGAAGCAGTTGTTTTTGCGTTAAAGATCTGGAGGCACTACCTATATGGGGAGAAAGTGGAGATCTATACAGACCATAAAAGCCTCAAATATTTCTTCACCCAAAAGGAACTCAACATACGGTAACGACGTTGGTTCGAGCTATTGAAAGATTACGACCATACCATTCAATACCATCCTAGAGAAACGAATGTGGTAGCTGACGCGTTGAGTAGAAGATCATATGTGGGTACGAGTGCGATGTTGTTAACACAAAGACCCATTTTGTATGAATTACAAAGGATGGAGATAGAGTTAAAAACTCTAGAGACCCATGTGATGATGTCAAATATATGAGTAGAACCGAATATAATTGATAAAGTTAAAGTTGTTCAAGTCATAGACCCAGAGCTGATGCGTGTGAAGGAGAAAATACAAGAAGGTGTTATTCCAGAAGAAAGAATTGATGAAGAAGAAATACTTCGAGTTAACTCCAGACTTTGTGTTCCTAACAACTCTGATTTGAAGTACAAAATTATGATGGAGGCACACAACACACCATTTGCAATCCATATCGTGATCTTCAACATACATTTTGGTGGAGCAATATGAAGAGAGAGATCGTGGAGTTTATCTCAAGGTGTTTAACTTGTCAACGTGTCAAGGAGGAGCATCAAGTACCAAAGGGTCTATTGCAACTACTTGAAATTTTAGAATGGAAGTGGGAGCACATCACCATGGATTTTGTTACTGGTTTTCCCAAGGTTTCTCAAGGTATAGATGTAATTTGGATCATTATCGATAGTTTAACCAAGTCTTCTCATTTCTTGCCTATACGAGAAACTTATGCACTTGAACGTCTTGCTCGTATGTACATAAATGAGATTTTGAGATTGCATGGTATGCCAGTATCCATAGTTTCTGATCGAAACTCAAGATTCACTTCATGATTTTGGGTTAGCTTGCAAAAAGCTATGGGCAATGATATACAATTCAATTCTGCATATCATCCTCGGATGGATGGGCAATCAAAGAGGAATATTCAAGCTCTTGAAGATATATTAAGACTCTGTGCCCTAGACTTCAAACGAAGTTGGGACAAGTACTTGTCATTAATGGAATTCTCCTACAACAACAATTATCAAGCAAGTATAGGAATGGCTCCATTCGAGGCGTTGTATGGACACAAATGTCCTTCTCCAGTGTACTGGGACGAGGTGGGTGAAGTAACATTTTTGGGACCAGAAATGGTACGCATGACTACGAAAAAGATTCAAAATAATCTGACTACATATAAAAACCTCACAAGATCGACAAAAGAGTTATGCTGATCTTCATCGAAGAGACGTGGATTTCAATGTTGGAGATCATGTATTGTTACGTGTTTCTCCATGGAAAGGAGTTACGAGATTCGGAAAGAGAGGAAAACTCAACCCTCGATTCATTGGTCCATTTGAAATCCTCGACCGAGTAGAAACTGTGGCCTATAGACTCGCTTTACCACTAAGTATGTCTCGTGTTCATAATGTTTTCAACATATCCATGCTACGTAAATATGTGAAAGACCCAAACCACATTATTGAATTAGAACCGGATTTGAGATAGCGTAAGATTTAACGTATGAGGAGCTACCGTTAAAATCTTGGATAAGAAGGAACATATTTTACGCTTAAAGATTATACCTCAAGTGTAAGACCTCAACCTTTTATAAATAAAATTGAATTTTCTTTATTCATTATCTTGAAATAATAAGGAGTTAATTTGATATAATGCTTTGATTATGGGTGAAATGTGAAAATTTTGCAAAATAAGCAAGTGGTTATAAAATATTCATTGTTGTCGGGGAATATTCGTTTGGTCGTGGAATATTCTTGTTGTCGAGGAATATTCGTATTTACTCTGCATGTAAAATGCATTTATGGGCCCATAACGGAAAATGGTCTGATAAAGAAAATGACAAGTTTGAGTTTTTATAAATAACGACGCAATTGTTACCGTTAACACTGTTGGAATACCCGGTGGTTAAAGTACAAGATGTCTGCCGTAGTTAAGATAAGAGCACACCAGATCGGTTACACATATTGTTGGATTATCGATTCTTACATAAGAAGGCACTACTCAATAATTGTTAGAGTAATTACTGTTCAATATTTTATTTTATTGATGTGTTGATATTTTATATTATTGTTATTTTAATAATTATCACTACACAATATTTCCCGTTATCAGATCAATAATTCATATTATTTGAATAATATTATTAGATAACATTATTGGCAATGTCTAAGGAAGTTCTCGTCTACGAAAGGGTTTGTTTCACCTAATCAGTGCGCCAAAAGATGGAGAAATACTTATCAGAAAGCCCCCTCTTTCCTGAGAATGACCAGGTTGTCATAATTGTGATTCTGTAATATTATTTGTGAATAATTAATTATTCATTTATATGATAAGAAAATATTTATTTTATGTGGATATAAATGATGGATAGGGAAATATTTATTTTGTGTGGATATAAATGAAAGAATTAATGTTAAGGTGTTTTATCAAGATTTTATCTAATGGATTTATATTAAAATTGTTTGTATATGGATTTCTGGCATTTTCTGTTTGGAATTTGGAAAAATTTTCTTCTACAAAGTTGTAGAAAAATCGATTTCCTATGGAATGGGCTTATAATTCATATTTTTCTAATAAAAGGCTATTTATTATGAATTATTGAAGTTTTGAAAATAAATATTTTTATTAAAAAAATGGTGGGTCCCACTTTTGGTTGGTGTAGAAAATCTGATTTTGGTGGGCCCCACTAGAGGTGTGCTGAGTTTTGGGCAAAGATGGTGGGCGTAGAAATTTTTAATAAATTAATATTTTATTAATTTAATCTCCTTTATGCTTCTAGCATTTTTCTATAAATAGGGTGCTTAGTTAGAATTGAAAATCACACCGTAATCATAAGTTTCTCTCTATATTATCGAGCATATTTTATGAGTATTTAGATAGATACTTGAGAGTCAAGTATTCAAAGTCAAGTTTCCTTCATCATTACATCCGATATTCAAGTCAAAAATATTATTCTTTTGAGGTAAGGGATGTTATTTTCTTCGTAAATGATATTATTTCTTTCAATATCATTATGCTGAAATATTGGTATAAATTTTATTGTGAAATTTCTACCTTTTTTGTGCTCTGGGGCACTATTCACGAATACGGCACTATTCACCAAAAAATAAAATTTTCTCTTTTTTTTCCCAGTTGTCTATTATTGTTACTATCTTTGATTGTATCCATGTTTTGATCTTTATTCTTGAATTTTACTCCACTATGGTTTATTATGGAGTGTTTTTGAACTTGGATTGTCTAAAGTACGAATCCCTAATCTTTGTTCTTTTGTCTCACTAGATTCGTTTCTTAAAAATAATTTTTATCATCCTCAGTCCTAAATAATGATATAACTGAATATCTTTGTCCTGTAGTGCAAAGATGAATGATTACCAGATGAATATCTTTGGCCCGTAGTGCAAAGGTGTGTTAGAGTTTGTGCCCTAGATGCAAATTATTTGATATAATTGCTTAACATTCTGATATTATATTTGATTGAAAGTATGAATTATTTTATTATGGTTTAATTTATTACGTTATATAAATGTTAACATAATAAAAATTCCTTAGAATAGTGATACAAATTATATAGTTTCAAGTATGTGACTCGAACATGAGATTATATAATTATAATTAGTATCATTATTCTTAAAAGTCCTTAATCGAGTATCATTGTTGATGGGACAACAATGATGTATTGAGACTAATATGTGGATCGATCGATGACCAAATCTCATTGGTCATAAATATATGAGATATT